>JAHWFP010070720.1:3340-21289 GCA_023313725.1 Lithobius niger
TTTTACTTTGATTAATAGGACCAGTGGCATAATGTCCCGGAATGTCAGTTGCCCGTGTGTTTTTATCTCGTCTTGTACGTTGTGCCAAGTATTTTTAATGTTTTAAATGATCTAATTATTGTTGTTTTGTTTCATGTTGATTGCTTAGTATATTGTATTCGTTTTTGCATCCCTGTTCTCTTAATCTCTTATGAACCTATTGTAGTTACTATTTACTGTTATTGCATGTCGTTGTACAAGTGGTGTTTCTCCAAACTGACGTTTTTTTTTTATTATCTCACACGCCTGTCTTGTGAGTTAATGTTCAATTTTTTATTTGAATAAACTAACTAAATTACTTAAATAAAACTGTATCCAATGCTTGAGGGCTCTGTGGTTATCCACTCTTTCATTACCATAGTTTAGACATGCAAAGCTAATAAAAGTGTGTGTTGTGTGTTTATCTGATTTTCGTCAATTTCACGCTAAAATACTTTAGGCATATATGTTTGGCTTTAAATTTTATCGGTATCAAAAATACATTAGCCTATACTTGATATTCTAAACAATACAAGGCCGTATGTTATTTTTTTGTTTGTTTAGGCGTCAACATTTTTAATATTATTTTGACCTACACTGTTCTGAACATGCACGTAATAAAACATTAAATAACTGCATCAAATAACTCTTTCAACGATTTAAATTTTAATTACGTGTTCAATGGTTGAATACACTAGAAACTAAACAGTACAGCACTTTATGGGGAAAATTATTCGTGTTCCTTTCGTGTTTTTGACTTTGGTTAAGTTAAACCTTACGTTAAACGTAAAACAAGTTCAATATTGTTTTCTAATATGTATATACTTCGCGCGTATTCTAAAATTTTTAACTTTTTTTTATTGCAGTGACATGTCTTTTACCACCCTCCAAGTAAGCTGACATTAGGTTAGTTAACATCACTGTTAAAAATTTTTTGTGTAAAATTACACAAATCGTGTGGCAGCTGGTGAACCACCAATTTTGTGTAATTTCCGTCCACACTACTTTCGTGTAAAGACAAATTCTCACTGCTTTTGTGGATTTTTACACAATAACTCTGTAATTGGTACTGAAAGACATTAACAAACGTGTGTAACTTTACATAGTTTACACGATGGTCCAAAGCTTTGCAGGTAATGTTTACACAATTTCCATGTTAACTTTACATAGTATGTGCACACTGCTCCCTATTTTAGTGCAATTTTGCACAAAATATATGTAATTGTTTCACAATTTCTGTGTAAATTTACATAGTTTGTGTGCAAACTGTCAGACTCTTAATGTAATTTTACTCAAGGTGAGTGTAATTTTTACATAATTTGTATGCAACATTACACAGTTTTTTTGGAAATTGTCTGAATATGATGTAAATTAAGTCAAGATGTGTGTAATGTTTACACACTTTCTGTGAAACATTTCACAGTTTGTATGCAATTGTCAGACTCCGCATAACGTAAAGAACTCGAAAATAGTGACTGATTTTTTTTTATGACGAATGTAAGTGATTTTACTTTCTGGTTTAAAATTTGTGTGAGACACAGTCTCATTATCGAAATCTTGTTTACAGAAATTCGTCGCGAATCGTGGATCGAAACCTACCTTACATTTTCTCGTCTAACCCTGTCAACTGTTCTTTAAATTACGACCATGTTTTGTTTATCAACCATTGTTGTAGGCAGCATTTTCGTTAATATTTTCATTGAAGCTGAAAGTAAGTAAGTAGTGGCTGTTTAGTGGTTTGTTTTCGAAATGTTATTTACTGTTGCTGTCCTTCCAGAGGCTGTCAAAAAGTTTTTTTTCTAAGTTTGCAATGAAAGATGATTGCATTTGCATATGCATTACATTTAAGAAGCAATTGTATGATAATTCTTAGTTTTTTCTTTGCCAATATATGATACAATCTTTAGACAAGTTGTAGGTAGAGCGAATAGAAGTTTATTTTAAAGTAATATTTATGTTCATATGAACGACTTTACAATATTTGAGAATGGTCCTTTAAATCTGCGTACGGTATTTGTTCTTTTTCGAATTTTGTAGTTTGCTCTTCGCTGACCTTTTACACACTTGTTGCAAAGAAGACATATCCACCTTTCGAATGAATCTAATTAGAGTCATCTACGTAAATGAGAAACGTCTCAGCACCAGTTGAAAGTTGTAAATGAGAGAAAGGTCCAACGGTGACTATGATACCAGCCCCTAGTAAAACAGGAGTAGCTCGGTTCCTCACAGTCGTAAACCCGTTCAACGGACCTTGTTCCAAAGGCGACATTCCTGCCTTTCGAAATAATCTAAGTGGATTAATCTACCTGAATTAGGCACGTCACAATAGCAGATGAAAGCAAAAAAGGAGCGAAAAATCAAACGGGGACAGTGATACCAGCCCCTAGTAAAATGGGTGTAGCGCGGTTCCTTGTAGACCATTTAAAGTTCCATTGTTCCAAAGAAGACATCCGCACCTTTCGAATGGATCTAATTGGAGTCATCTACCTGTATTAGACACATCTCAACAGCAGTAGAAAAGTAAAAACTGAGCGAAAAATCCAAGGGTGACTGTAATACAAGCTCTACAGTATGTCCCAGAAGTCTGGTTCACCCAAAATAAAGGGCTATATACAGGATATGAGTTGGTAATAACATCGTACTCATATAGGAAATCACCTATGGCGAATCCGATGATGGTTCCTAAACTGACCTTGGAGGACGTCTTCAAGGTCATCCAAAATATATCTCCTAAACTATTCAAGATACGGGCATAAAGTAAATTAGAAAGTTGTTGAATTGAAAGCGTGCTGTAAACACAGAAAATATGGGTAAAACAACTTGGACCCTGCAGGGGAGCCATCCAAGGGGCAGCGGTAGGCCTAAAAAGTGATTAAAAACAGTTATTTCATAGCCTTAATTAGGTTTAAAGGTGTTTCGAAGCAAAGATTATGCAAAAAACAATCCATCCAGCAAGCATGGAACGAACTGAACCTGAAAACCGAGGCTCACTGAAAATGGATGTCTAGAAGGTGCACCATAACCAGAACATGAATCCATCGGAAGGAAAATACAAGTGCATTCTACACTAATGAATACAAGTTTCCTTCATTGTGTTAAGGTGATAAGACAGACAGACAATAATTCAGAGTAAATTAAAATAGATAAAGCAAATTAACAGAAAATATCCACAAAATCCTTCTTTTTAGCATAGTGTTAGATTTATTGTGGTTCTGCACTTAGTGGTGCACCTTACCGATAGCTGCTCGGAGCAGAGGGGAACAGTACCCAAAGTTAGTGGAGCTTTCTTATTATTTTATTTTCACGAGGGGGTTCTTTGATCCATTAAAAGAAAGCTATTTAGATTGTTCCCAAACCTTCTTTTTGGGGGCACCAAACTTCTTTGGTTGGGGGGGGGGGGGCACGTGCCTACGGTACCCCCCCACCACCACCACACATTCGCCCCTGCTTTCATACAATTACCGAAATCAGGCACATAATATCTTCTAGTCGAACGTTAGTGCTGCAGTACACAACCACGTGATGATGCAACAAGTGATTGCTTTCCCTTGGTTGGCTTCCCTGCAGTGTCCATGTTAAATTGCCCATACCTTCTGTGTTTGTGGCGCGCTTTCAGTTCTGTTTCCTTTGTTAAACTTGTGGTATCATCCCAAACAACTTTCTAATTTACTTTATGCCCGTATCTTGAATAGTTTAGGGGATATATTTTGGATGACCTTGAAGATGACCTCTAAGGTCAATTTGGGAACCAGATTCGGATTCGCCATAGGTGATAGCCTGTATGAGTACGTTGCTATTACCAACTCATATCCAGTATATAGCCCTTTATTTTGGGTGGACGGGACTTGTGGGACATACTGTATAGTAAAACGAACGTAGCTCGGTGCCTAAACGACCATATTCATAATGACAGCTCAGCGTGAGCTCAGAAAGAAATCGAGCTCAGCATGGCAGTGGCATGGCATGGCATGGTAGTTTGGTATTCATAATGACGGTGTAGCATGAGCTGAGCACAGACTCAGGCTTCGCTGTGAGGCCGACTTTGCAAAGTTCGAGCCTCGCTCAGTTCGTATACATAATGGCAAAGCCAAGTCGCGGCTCATTCTCATGCTCAAAACGACTCAAGATATCCTAAGCCTGGTCGCGACAAGACTTTGGCCTTGCTTTGGGAGTTAACTGCTGTGCATAAACATCGAGATAAAATTTGTTTTTATTCAAGAATAGTAGTTTTTGTTAGACAATATTATTCATACAGTACTAAGTTCATAGTTCAGAGGGAATCCTAAAAATGTTAGAAGCAGTCATTTTTCGTGCTGGGATAAAACCCTCATCGCCGGCTATATACTTAAGTTTTATATAAATAGCCTTCTTTATACTACGGCGATTTTAGGTTTCGAATTTGGCATTTCCATAGCTAGTCCAAAAGCTACATTGATCACCGCTAACTGGTTAGCCCCCCCCCCCATTAAAATTTGTTATATTTTTTTAGCTTATTTGTTAGATCATCGTTCGATCAGATAAGATCAGAATTTTCAGCGATAGGTCAAAACCGGAAGTACCTTAAATTAATAAAAAAAATATGAAGGGGGTAACTAGGTAACCCCTAGAAATTTTTAAAATTAGTCTATTTAACTAGAAAAAAAAACTAGACCGGTGTAGAATCGTTATATCAGATAAGATCTCGACTTTCAGCGTTAGATCAAAACCGGAAGTGCCTAATATCAATAAAAGAAAAATAGGGGGTGCTAACTAGGAACTTTTTAAAATTGGTCTATTCACCTAGAAAAAAACTAGACGGGTGTCAAATCGTTAGATCAGATAAGTTCTCGATTTTCAGCATTAGATCAAGACCGGAGGTACGTTAAATTATTTTAAACAATAGGACCAGCGGGGGAGGCTAACTAGGTATTTTTAAGTTGGTCTATTCACCTAGGAAAAAACCTAGTTCGGTGTAGAATCGTTAGATCAGATAAGATCTCGATTTTAGGCGTTAGATCAAAACCAGAAGTACGTAAAATTAATTTTTCAACAATTGGGGGGGATAACTAGATGGTTTATTTTTTTTATAATTGGTCTATTTAAGTAGAAAAAAACTAGACCGTTGTAGAATCGTTAGATCAGATAATATCTTGATTTTAAGCATTAGATCAAATCCAGAAGTATCTTAAATTATTATTTTTTAATGTGAAACAGCAGTATCTAGACACACTAGCGGGACTGCAACATTCACTCTAACTAATGTAAATGTTGCAAAAGCCATTTCGAGCAGGATGCTTGAAGTTAGTGAGAAGGTATGTCACGATTATCATTCCACTATTTAATTGTGAGAATACATTTTTGTTGCAAATAGGTGGTTCACAAAGAGTTAAGGTATCTTTACTACAAAGGTTTTTTTTTACGGTACACTTATCCAAACTGAATGATCTGCCCCACGATGATGAGATGTTTGTTGAAATTTTGTTGGAAAGAAGAGTAGGAAACAAAAAGCAGATGTGAGCATAGGATACAGCACGTAAAGGAAAAAAGAAATATTTTAAAGAAGTAGGTCTTTTATGCAGTTTGCTGGTAAATCTAGATACATGCTAATGTGTCGCCATCAAAAAGAAAAGATTATATTTTAATTGTTATTGTTGAATTTTACATGTACATGACTACATACGATTAAATAGACATAAAATTCCAAAAAAAAGACAGATTTAAGATAAGACGGTGTGAACTTTGGTACGTTCACTGTCCTACGAAAGTTGTGATATCTACCCAAAACCAGCACTGGTATTAAGAGAAGCGCCGCCAAGTTTCCAAAAAGGGTCGGCTATAAAAGTAGTGGTATCATTCATACAGGGAAAGATCGCCAGCTAATCCTATTAGCCCAGTTATTAATAGTTATAAATCGCACCGAATAATACTTTGAACGTTAAATGAAAACTTGAAGATTGCTACGGCTAGTAGCAATCTGTTAGTTTTCATTAAACTTTGGAACTGTTAGTGGAAGAGATTACGATTGCGGCCCCACCTTGACTGGCCAAACAGAGCGGTGAGCTGAAACAGGAAATACCTCCTTTTTCAAACTATCAACTCATTTCAGAAAAGAGTGGACCAGACTTGGAACCAGACAGCTTAGCTGCGATATTTATTTCCGGGTTTCGCAACTCATAAATGTTAGCTGAGCAGGTAGCACAGCTGTTTCTTATTTCCATTATCACAACAAACCAAATATTGCACAAAATAAAAAAACTGTAGTTAAGAACCGAACTCAAGATTTTCCTTATCCTCCTTACCTACATATCCACAGAAAAATAACGCATTCACAGTGGTACAGTTGTTTGGTAAGCTTTTGAAAAAGACCCTAGTTAGCCGCATATAGTTTAGTTTTTTTCTTAATGTAATGTATTTCTGGTTTTGATCTATCGTGGCTAGTCATGAGCTTACCTGATATAACTATTTTTCATTACTCTATCGTTTTTTCTCTAGTTGAAAAGCCCAGAAAAATCCCAGATTTAGTAAAAAAAGTACCTTAGTTAGCTCCATCCGTATTAAAAAAAATAATTTAAGGTACTTCCGGTTTTGATCTAACGCTTAAAATCGTGACGTTATCTAATCTAACGATTCCCCATTGGTCTAGCTTTTTTCTAGTTGAATAGACCATTTTAAAAAGCACCTAGTTAGCTCCTCCCTAATTGTTTAAAAATAAATTTAAGGTACTTACGGTTTTGATCTAATGCTGAAAATCGAGATCTTATCTGATCTAACGATTCTACACCAGTGTATCTTTTTTCTAGGTGACTAGACCAATTAAAAAAAAAATCCTAGTTAATCCCCTTCCCTTATTGTTGAAAAATAAATTTAATAAACTTCGGTTTTGACCTAATACTGAAAAATTGAGATCGTAACTGATGTAACGATTTTCACCGGTCTAGCTTTTTTTCTGGATGAGTAGACCAATTTAAGAAAGCTCCTAGTTAGCACCATCTATTTTTCTTTTATTAATTTTAGGTACTTTCGGTTTTGATCTAACGCTGAAAATCGAGATCTTATCTGCTCTAACGATTCTACACCGGTCCAGCTTTTTTCTAATTGAATACACCAATTTTAAAAAGTGCCTAGTTAACCCCCACTCCATATGTTTTTATTACTTTAAGGTACTTCTGGTTTTGATCAAACGCTTTAAATCGTGATCTTATCTAATCTAACGATTCTGCACTGGTCTAGCTTTTTTCCAGTTGAATAGACCAGTTTTAAAAAGTACCTAGTTACCCCCCCACCCGTTTTGTTAATTAATTTAACATACTTCCGGTTTTGATCCAATGCTGAAAATCGTGGTCTTATCTGATCTAACGATGCTAAGTAGAACTTAATAATTGTTGAGCACATTTTAAGCACTTCGTCAAAAAATGCCACTTTAGCCCCCCCTTCAATAAGTTTGTAATTGTGTCTTTATCGTACTTTATCTAATCATAAAATCAGTTGATCTAATCTGATCTAACGATGATCTAACGAATGTGCTAAAAAAAATATAAAAAATTATAATGTGGGGCAGCTAACTAGAAAGTGGTCATTGACTACCATGTTGAAGGGAAAATGTGCATATGCTATGGACAATAATAATGCGCATTTAAAATGACTACAACAATGTTTGGTTCCTTTTAAATGAAATAAAACCTCCACTGACTGAAGGATTAACTTGAATACGTCCATCGAAAAATACCTATAAAATAAATGTGAAACACCTATGAAAGTAGTTTTACGTCCGAAGTCAACAATGACAGCAACAACTCCATGATAAACAACATAAAAATGGTATTTCTTACGACAGTATTGTACAGAAAATGGAGATAACGCATAAGACAGAATTTCGCAATTAAAAAACAACAATAGTTTGGTTTGGAAAAAATAGGGGTAGTACAGATCTATCCCTGTCCAATCCCAATCTTTCAGCTTTTCAAGAGACAAAAAAAAAATTAGCAGCTACTTTTCGCTAAGCTTACATATGGATGTATTTATTGCATTTGTTCAGCTGTAGGTTGCATTCGAAACTAGCCCCGTAAGAATCATAAATTGTATTTTTAAAAATTATGTCCTCCTTTTCCAGGAAAGAAACGCATCTACCTTATAATGTAAGAAATGGGACGTTTACTATTTTTTTGGTGCGTTGAAGTTAAACGAAATTCCTTTCTGATCAAAGGGGTAATGAGAAAGGCTTGGACTAGCATCGTAATCACAGAGGTCAACACATCACAAAGTTACTTTCCCTTTAAAATATAAGAAAGTCGTACTGACTGAACTTTAACCTCTCATCAGCACCTTTTTGTATGTTGAATAAAGAGATAATTATAAACGAACTATACTCTCTATCATGTTTTTTTTTTTTAGCTTTGTTCATTTTTTTTTTGCAGATCTAGTTTAAAATGATAGACTTAGTCTAATTTTCTATTCTTTCCCTTTTATTGTTTGATGTGAAAATGACTCGAGGTACAAACGCATCCTTAGTGCTGGTTGATTACCCTATGGTGTCTTATTTCCAGCAATTGTAGATTCCAACCTTTACCAACTTACGCCTGGGTAAGTCTTGGCTCCATCCCTGTAAAGCTCAGACAGGCCTACCCCGAAAATAAAACATCCCCAGCAAAACACCTCCAGGAAAAAAAAAACACGTAACCAGTGAGGTAACCATAGGTAAATTACTATTGTAATTTTAATATATTTTAATTACAAAAATCTTTTCACGAACTAAATTATTAAAAATGCGTAAATAGTTAAAATGACATGAAAAAATAGCGATTGTAAACACAACTTCTTTTAATTTACAAATACAATTTGTATAATACAAACGTGGAAGCTCTCGACGTATGGATTGTAAGTAACTCAGGACTTTTAAACTAGACAAACCACGTGTGCCAAAAAGGTGCATGACACCAAATTTCGTTATTTTCCTAGTGCATATAAATGCATTTTTCGTACAGCCACCGTAGTTGCTACAAATAAAGGCAGTTAACAACTTATGTATTACACGAATTTAGTTTTATTGTTGCTGCAAAGGTCTTGGAAAGCTACTCATACAGCTTGTTGAAGTTCAGTGGTGCAGTGCATTGCTGTAGTAGGTAATTGTTTGGAAACCTTACTCTTCACGCTATCGATTTAATTCACCTACCTATCGATTCCTTTCATCGTTAGAGTTCCGAAAATCATAACGAAAACGTGCGCAAACGCTTTTTTATTTTTTAAAAAAATTATTAAAACACGCTAAAAGCTATGCACAACTGTCGTTCCGCCATCGCGATGCTGCGAGGTGGAGGAGCAACAAGAAAACCGGATTCCGCGCCCCTGCGTAAACGGAAATTATCTCGTTCCCGGTAGCAGACGAAATGGCTGAAGCAGACGAAAAACTGCTTGGTGTATATCGATATTTGCGGCCAGAATCACAGACCGCAGGGGCGCGCTTTGCGCGCATTATTATATACATCGAGAATTGGTGTAATCAGAAAAAGTATGACGCATGCATTTGTGAAACAAGGAAGTAGAATAATTTGTTCTTTGTTTCACAAATGCTTGCGTCATACTATTTCTGATTACACCAATTCTCGATGTATATGATAATGTGCGTGAAGCGCGGCCCTGAGGACTGTTAATCCGGCCACAAATATCACCGTCTGCCTAGGAAAGTGATAATTTCCGTTTAGTAACGTTCTGGTCGAAATCAGGTTTTCTAATTGCGGTATCATCGCGTAGAATGGCTGCCGTTTCTAGCTTGTTGTGTGTAGCATTTTAGCTTGTTTTAATAATTTTTTTTAAAGAAACAAAAACGTTTGCGTACGTTTTCGTTATGATTTTCGGAACCCTAACGACGAAAGGAATCGATAGGTAGGTGAATTAAGTCGATAGCGTGAAAAGTAAGGTTTCCAAACAATTACCCTATAACATTCTGTACCCGCTGGAAAGCTACCACTGTTTTACATACAGAGTATAATAATTAATATACTTTACTTACAGACTATTCGCATAATGATTCTAAAGTTTGCAGTACCTATTCCCAATGTTCTACGGAAAATAAAACTTGTGTAAAGGATGAATTACTTGAAGTATGCACGTGTGAATCCAAAGGAACTGATCAAATACCTTGTGCAAATAATGCCCGCAATGATGAATCGAGTATGCAGCATACTCCTAATCCAAGACGACGAGTCCATATCAGGGCATTCGACCAAGTAGGTAAGAGGAATTAGTTATGTTAAGGGATAGCATGGTGCAGCATATTAAGGCGTGTGAATTCCAGAATGGAGGGTCTGTTTTTTTTTTGGTTAAATCTATTGAAAGGCGTGTGGGACAGCTGTTATTTTAAAACAGAAGGACACAACTACAAGAGAATGTTATGCACAATGATCTACAGAGATAATATGGAGTGTGCTAGAATAAAATGGTCCAAATCGTAACCACAGCACGACAACACTGCCACGACAAGCCGGGTGTTATTATTATCAAACTACAGGGTTTTCCGGTAGGGCTGGCCACTTCTGGTAATCAAGACCGGTTATTGGGAGGTCAATGATACTGTTTGACATGAGGGTCCACCAAACCATCTGACTATCACCACGAACCAATAACTATCACAAAACCCCCTATATGTTCTTGATACCACAGGTCTTGATGCAGTGTTTCAAGTTTATTGAAATGCTAATGCTTCTTAAAACCTGAGCCAATCATGGGTTGCTGACACCTTGTCATATATATTCATCATCATCATCATCATGTCATCATCATATACAAATATAAAAAATCTACCGTGCCGAACTTTTGTGAATTTGTGACTGCATCTCCTCCGCTAATATGTGGTGTGTGATGGTGTGGATGCTGTCGGAGACAGGTACCATGTTGCAGTTTTGCACCTTAAGGTAGAATTTTGATAGGTCATGCTATTCCGGAGTTAGGGGGCCCCGAATGACCAATAGTTTCATTGCGTAACATTGTTACATTAGGCAACAATGTAAATCAGCAAACGCCAGTATTAAACGCCTACCGAGCCGAACATTTTAAAATTTTGCTACCGCATCTCCTCCGCTAATATCTTGTGTGTGATGGTGTGGATGGTGTCTATGGATAGCTACCATTGTACAATTTTGCACCTTAAGGTAGAATTTCCATTGGTCGTGCCATTCCGGAATTACGGGGCCCCTTACAGTTTCATTGTGTCCATTGTTTTTTATTATGTAATAACGTAAATCAGCAAACGCCAGTAGTAAAAGCCTACCTAGCCGAACATTAGTGAATTTTGTTTCTGCATCTCCTCCGTTAATATGCTGGTGCAGATGGTGTCTACGGACAGCTACCATGGTGGAGTTTTACACCTTAAGGTAAAATTTCGATTGGTCGTGCTATTCCGGAGTTAAAGGGCCTCTTATGACCAGTTTCATTATTTTACATTGTTTATAACTTTAAAAAAGGGTTTAACGAGCGTTAACCACTCCTGGTCATCTGCCCGAAGCCCTAAGGCCCTATGTCTGCAACAGCCAGATTACCAGGCATTGTTGTTTATAACTTTGTTATTAGGCAACAATGCAAATCAGCAAACGCTAGGATGAAGGGTATTGTCATAATTATCATGATCGAAGTCCTCTTTCCAACAAAACTGCAACTATTAATATCTCCGTTTGTATTCAGTATTTTTTCGCCAAACTTGGCCAGGTAGTAGATAGGTATCAAAGGTATATTTAGACCAAAAATTATGTAATTCTGTGCCACAGTAAACGTAGGGATCCACACATTTGAAAACTGTTTAGTTGTTGGTGTTGTTCTTAGCTGGCACCGTTTCAGACAAAACTACTGCACCTACCTAAAATTTGAAACATGATCAAAGCCAGATCCCTGAGCTTCAGTTCACAAAGACTACTTTTTCGATTGCCGAGCCATTCCGGAGTTACGGGACCCTAAACGATCAGTTTGATTGTTTTACATTGTTTTAACCATTGTAATTAGGCAACAATGCCAGTCAGCAAACGCCAGATCCATTTTTCGTGCACGTGGTATGTCTTTGCTAAAAAATTGATTGTTGATCGGTAAAATGACATAGGAGCGTGCGGCCAGGGGCCAAGGCTTCTGGGAAATAAATGAAATGAAATGACAAAGAGCCAGGTGTAATTAGTTGTGAGACTAGTGATACATAGGGTGCCGTGCAACAGTAGTATGTCAGTCGTGTATTGATAGTGGTAGTGGTGGTGTAACGGGGTGGAGTTCAAGTTCATGTATTGTGTAGGAGTGTGGGGCTGAGGGCCAGGGCTCGTGGGAAATAAAATGAAATGAAACGAAATATAATGAAAGAATGCATGTTTCACCTACACGCATATAGTTTTAAACCAATCTAAGTTGTGCTTTACCAATCATATATTTAAAACGTAAAGTACAGCAGCACTTAAACAGATGCAATTTCTCAATTGCACATTTGATTATGTCAATTAAGAATTATCAATTTTTATCCGTGTACATTTTAACAAGTAAAGTAAAACTTCAATCATGTAACCTCTTTTTTTTACGGAACGCTTTACGTTTTTGTTTGTAATTTTATTATACGTTTTAAAGTTGCGGCTTTCATCAAGTCAGCATAGCCTGATGGTTAGTGCGTTAGTCTGCTAATCAAAAGGTTGCAAGTTGGTATACCGTTCAACACCGAGTATGGTTATTAGTTTAAGACTGGTAGGCGGTATAGCTAACACTAGGCAGGTATAAATTAACTGTTAATGTTATATACCAACTTTGTATGGGCTCTATGGTTATAAAAAACACATCCTTTATGCTCTAAGGTTATAGAAATATTGAATATACGTTTTCACGTAAGATTTTTGTTTGGCTCAAAGAAGGAAGCCAGTTCCATATGCAACCCCCTCCCCACCATCAAGTGTTTGTATCCGCGATAAAAACCGTTTTTTTTTTGTGTGTAAAGGCTGCTTCCCAGTGGTGTGGGCAGATACGGCGTCAGGACTGAATTGTTTAGGGGCCGACAGAGGGCACATCTGGAAAACAAGGAGTGGGTTAAGGAGTTTTTTTTCCAAGCCTGGCGCATTAGGCATTTTTATTTCGTTTAATTCAGCCTCAACGTAACATAAGAGTAGTGTTAAAATACGATACTGACTCACATACATACCCAGCCTTTTGCTACCTTGATTTTTCGTCGTCAGTCTGGACGTAAAGTGCCTTTTGCTTCCTTTTTTGTCCGTTAATCTGAAGGAGGGTGGGAAAGTGCCTTTTGCTACCTTGTTTTTCAGTCTGGAGGAGGGTGGGAAAGTGCCTGTTGCTACCTTTTTTCCGACGATATTAGGTCACATACATACCCCCTTCAAAAATCCGCATTACGCGCGCGGAATTTCGTCAATCTGGAGGAGGATGGGAAAGTGCTTTTTTGCTACTTTCTATGAAGTCATGTCTGCTGGGTGGGGCTATGACGTCACTACAAACATATCCGAAGGCCCGCCCCCACGACGTCACTTATGGTGGGCAGGGCTTTTGGTGGGTGTTATTCTGGAGAAGGGTGGGAAAGTGCCTTTTACTACCTTTTTTTCGTTTTCATCAATCTGGAGGAGGGTGGGAAAGTGTTCTGGTTGTTATGACGTCACTTCCGGTTATGATGTCATTTTCTGTGAGTTCAACACCAGGTGAAGCCTGGATTTGGCTGAAATGTTTTTGACTATAATTATCTTCTAAAGTATCACCCCAAGGACAAAACCGAGTGGATCTCATGTTTAACATTAAAAAAAATTATCTTCTTTATATAATAAAAGAAAGATAATAAAGGAATGAAAGGGATAAAAAGAAAATGATATCAAAATCGTCGTTTACGTGTATGTACTGTGGAAATGTCGACGCAACTCGGCAAGATTTGATCCAGCATCTTCCCAACCATCGAACAACCTTCGACCAGAGTGTTTACTCTTTCAAAACGAGTTGAAAGATGTTGAAGGTAAAGTAAGTTACACTTTAGTGCATGATGGTACGTATCGAATTTATTTCCGCGAAATTGAATCTGCTGACCCACCTCTAGCACTCCATTGTCTGCTCGAATTTCTTATTACGACTTGCTTGGATCAACTGACCAATTGTAAAGTTCAACTGTATTTATCTATAGATTTTATCAGGGATTCCAACACCGTGTGAGCTGGTGCTTGGTCACTCTATACGAATCTGACGTGTCGGAAATCTTGGAGAATGCTTACAAAAATATACTGGGGTCCATCGACACTTTTGCGGAAAAAGGCAGAGGTTGCCGTGTTTCGAAAGTTTGGGGTGTGACGGTAAAAGTCGCAAAAATCGATCCTTTTCACCCTAGTTCTTTCTTACCTTTGCCAAACGCATTATGCAAGAAAAGCGAAGTTACAGTGAATGAAGAATATTTGACGAAAATTGTTTCTGTATTCCGTTTTAGCTGCTAAAATGAAGTGCTACGAAACCGAGGTTAAATATTACGAATCTTTTTTGAATACTGTAGACCATTCCATGTTGGAGTTCTCCGTGAGTCTAAGACAAATTGATTCCTTCAATCGAGCCAACAATTTGTCCGTTAATGTAATTTTGTACAAGGGATCGATAGGATTAAAATCGGTGAGTGGGAACCAAAACATGGAAGGAGAAGTAATTGATTGTTATTAATAGCCGACGAAAACAGAAATTCTCATTACTTACTGCACCATCCTTGATATCGATAGGGTACTCTAATTTCAAAAATTCCTTATCCCGTCTACCAAAGAAAAAGTAGTGTGTAATGGTCATACTCATGACACGGTCCGTGTTTCTAGCAAGAACATCCACTCCCGAAGGGAAGCTTTCCACCACAGAAGTCAGTAGATGCATATCTTAGCATTCTAAGTTGTGGACTGGGATAGCATTTATGCTCCAAGCCTCCAGACTGCATTTTAGGTGGGAGGCGCCTCTGAACTTTTCCGTGAAGTGGCAGTAATCTTTCACTTTATTGGAGAGGATGACTTTGCCGCAGTAGTAGCAAGTATCAGTTTTCAAGAACTGAATTTCATGTTCGGCAGTCACCATCGATGGTTTTGATCGTAATATAATCCTGGCAAACTTATTAATTTCGACATTCCTACATTCGTAAAAACCTATCCACCACATCCTCACCGAGGTAGAATTTTTGACTCGCGATTTCATTTTCTGGGCCAACAACCACATAGCCAAAACTAGCAGGCGAATGCAAACTGACTTTAGTAGATGAACTCAAAGATGAATCGGCACTACTAGTTTGTCCCAACAAGCATAAAATTTTACTGCCGAAACTGCTTTGAGGCCTTTGGTAAAGAACGGTCCATGATGAAGCATACCAGTAAATGTGTGAGACTGAATAGGGCACAAGGACTCACTTTCCTACCGCCCGGCAATAACACGTTAAAATTCCAACATTATGATAGACGCATCCTCATCCTTGGTAATTTATGCAGAATTCGAATGTTGTAAGCACAGACCTGTACAAACTAGTAGTGCCGATACATCTTTGAGTTCATCTACTAAAGTCAGTTTGCATTCGCCTGCTTGTTTTGGCTATGTGGTTGTTGGCCCAGAAAATGAAATCGCGAGTCAAAAATTCTACCTCGGCAGGGATGTAGTGGATATATACGTTTTTACGAATGTAGGAATGTCGAAATAAAAAAGTTTGCCAGTAATCAAAACCGTCGATGGTGACTGCCGAACATGAAATTCAGTTCTTGAAAACTGATACTTGCTACTGCGGCATAAGCCATCTTCACAAATAAAGCGAGAGATCACTGCCATTTTCACGGAATAGTTCAGAGGCGCCTCTCACCTAAAATGCAATCTGGAGGCTAGGAGCTTAAATGCTATCCCAGTCGTTTTCCATAACTTAGAAGGCTAAGATATGCATCTACTGATTTCTGTGGTGTAAAGCTTCCCTTTGGGAGTGGATGTTCTTGCTAGAAACACGGACCGTGTCATGAGTATGACCATTACAAAGTACTTTTTCTTTGGTAGACGGGATAAGGAATTTTTGAAAAGGTTGCATTTTTAGACAGTTATAGTTTCCTATCTTCCTCGCTAGAAATTTTGGCTAAAATCCACAAGAAAGATTGATCGTTTGTCATCGTAAAAGCTGCTTTTGTTTCGTAGATTGGTTCGAACCAGGAGCGAAGGAGGAAATATTGGCTTTATTGACGCAAAAAAGGCCACTACCCGTACGAGTTCGTGCAGTCTATGGACGTGTTTGAAGAACAGAAATATCCGCCTAAAGCTACGTTCTTCTCCATTCTACAAGGTGAAGGCATCACTGACGGTGATTATGATCGCACTACATTAGTTTGGAATTTGCGAAGAAGAAGGTTTTTAAATATTATCATCTCGTATATCAGATGATCGCCCTGTATCTCCTTTATGATATTTTTCAGACTTTCGGAGAAACTTCTTCGGTCAATGATTGCATAGATCCTTGCTACTACGGGTCGACCTAGGATCTCTGTATTAAACTCTCAACTTTGAGAGTTTATAACTCCGTCAAAAGTAAACTTCTTTAAACCAAATTTGGAATCTAGCCTTAACTAGTCAGGGCCTGTCTGCAGTCCAAAAATTGTGAAATTCGGTAGGCTATAGCCAAACCGGAGATACAGAGAGGAGGCAATTAGACAATTTCTTGTGCTTGGACTTGTTCTTGGTCTTCTGGGGATGTACCTTTTGTCTGTCCTCTCTACAGGTAAAACTATTTGTCGTATAAAGCTGGTTCTTAGCTCATTTTACAGGTATTGCTCCGTAGATATGCCCTTTCCATAAGGCCTTTTTTAATTGGTCAAGTGGTTCAGGGGTTACCTAGCTCTAAACGACCAGATTGATTGTTTTAATTGTTTTAAACATTGTCATTATACAACAATGCCAATTAGGAAACATCAACTGAAAGACAAAGACTAAAGATTAAAAGATTTGTTTCTATTGTTAACACTGGCTATAGCCAGGTTAGTAAGGGTTAGCCTAGGGTCTCTGTGTTAACTCTCAGCTTTGACCATCAACTGCACTGTTTTATAGTTTAGCTGCAATTCTAAAAGTAACACGAATTAATAAACAAAACGAAACGTTAAATGTTTAGAATAAGGGTATAAAAGTCAAAACCTAGAAGGAACACGGACAGGCTTTAACACTCAGGGTCTAGGTGTAACATTTTGTGAGTAAGAGGCTGGAAAGCATTAGACACTTATTACCCGGTGGCCAGCAATAAACACTCTTTGGCGAAAAACTGGATATCCTCCTACAAAGACCCACGTTATGATCCAGTGGTAGTAGGTATACGTTTCCTGCTTTGCTTTATGTTGAAAATTATTTTTCAGTTTCGTAACATGACAGCATATTTGCAGCAGAGAGCATTATTGTTTATCCTACACCATAAATTGACGAAATATAATAAAAAATTCTAAAGCATCAAAAGACAAAATGTCAAACTTCACAAGAAAATTTAGTTTCAAAGTCCCTTAACAATATTCTAAGAACAAAGAAAACCTGCTACAACCGTTCATATACACACGTTCTGTCCAAAGGGTAGTAAGGGTCTAATGCTTACCAGCTTCTTACTGACAAAATTTACACCTAGACTCTGACTGTCAAAGCTTGTCCGTGTTCCTTCTAGGTTTGACTTTTAGACCCATACTCTAAACATTTAACGTTCCGTTTTTTGTTTATTACCATTTGAAGTTAGAAAGACCATAACGAGATTTAATATTAAAAGAAAAATTATGAACCTTCTATTGTTTAATACTTATTAATTGAAATAAATTTAGGGAAACTTCTAATTTTTAAATAAAGAAATCACAAGGCAAATGGTAAACGAAGCAAGCAGTCTGCATTAAAGACCATCCTTGTGAGGATACACAATACACCAGTCTGAGAAATAAAGAAAAGACAACTGCCCCGACTGGGACTCGAACCCAGGACTTCCCGTTTACTAGCCGG
>JAHWFP010070721.1:0-13098 GCA_023313725.1 Lithobius niger
AAAAAAAAAACAATTTCCATAATCCAGATCTGTTTGTTTATGCAACAATGAGTATGTAAGGGAAAGGTGAGATCTCATGCGTCTAAGTTCAAGGAACTCCAAGTGTAGATGCTTTAGACGGTCCAAGTAAGACAAATTGGAACAGCCTGGTATGTACTGAATAAAACTCCTCTACACAGGCTTAGTCAAGTTGATACCCTTGATCACAGAAGGAGCCAGGCCTGACATGCATACTCTACCAACGGGCGAACGAATACCTTGCAAGCCCAAATGAGAGTTTCTGGATTTTTTGAGTTAAAACAACGCGTTATTTGGAAGATCCTTTTCTTTGCAGATGACGCAATAATATCACAGCGAGTAGAGGCTTTCAGGTCATCGGTACGTCACATGCCAAGGTCCTTAATAGTTCGACACAATCCAAACTAATCTTCACAAGGAAAGTGATACAAAAATAATAAAGTTGACGGGAAACTATCTGCTATGCCCATTATTGATACGACGGTTTGTTTCCGTCAGCAATTGTATTATTACCTTAGGGGTTGCTCTTCCTTCGTGACGTATAACCTCATGCGAGTTAACTTCTGATTCTTTGTTTGAAAGTGACTCGGCAACATCCGCAAAATCACGAGCGGATGTTTTGCTGACTAACTTCGTTTATTTATGGTTGAAACTAAACCATCGTTTCCTTATGGTGTGACAATGATACGCAAACAAGCGATGACGTTTCGCTGGTTTTTGGCACATGGTTTGAGTCAATCTCATTGGAAACGCTATACGGGACACTTCATAGGAATCGCAAGTATATAATCTCTCACAGGTGTTAATTGCTACATTCAGTGGCGTGGACAGGAGGGGTATTACCTCTGCCCTTTTGGAAAATGCCCTTTTAAAAAAATGTCCTTTTTGTGCCGACATTTGGTGGTGCGGCGGTACCTGAGAAAGGGCCTAAAGGCGTCAAAAAGGCCTAAAAAGAAGGGGGGGGGGAGAAATCCTGAAAAAAAAAAGGCTAAGAAAATGGCAGAAAAGGGTAAAATAAAAGAGCAAGAAAACGCTATGTTGGAAACTTCATAGGAATCGCTTGTATAAAAAAAATGGCTTTTTATCTCCCATAGGTTTCTATTGCTAGACTCAGTGGGGTGGACAGGTGGGGGATGTGGAGTGTATTGCCCCTGCCCCCCTTTTTTTTAAAATTGTCCTTTTGTGCCGACATTTCGTGGTGTGAAAGGGCCTAGAGGCGTCAAAAAGGACTAAGAAGGGGGGGGGGGGGGGACCTGAAAAAAAAATGCAAATAAAAAGGCAGGAAAGAGTTAAAAGAGAGCCAAAAAAAACCACACTGAAACCCCCTTTCACTAAAGGTTTCCCCTACCCTCTCGGTGGTCTTTGCACGCCAGTGGAGCCCTGGCTTGCTTCAAGTCGTCACAAACAGGAAGGACTACACTTGCCTTGTAGCTTATAGAAAAAAATTCAACCCTGTAGTGCCTAGACTCGTTAGGCATCAGAGTTTCCTGGGCTCTGTTCAACAATGGATTAGTCGACAGAGCTATCATTACGTGAAAGCCAGGACTTTTCAAAATATTCGCCAAATAGGCATTTGAACCCTTCATGGGCTTCAAATACTCAATGTTTTCTCACCCGTTTATGAAGTTTTCAGTCCTCTTCAAACAATACTGCACGACGGAACCGCAACAATGCAGGACGGGATCGCTACTGGGTTCAAGGACTGAGTAAAAATGGAAGAAAACAAGCAAATGTAATAAATTTACTGGCCAACAAACAAACAAATAAACAAAATTAAAAAAAAATGAATAAATAAAACATCGTTGAACAATTCACGTGACTCACAACAGTTTGCAAACGTTGGTTTCTGTTTTTATCCGTGTACCTTCACAGCTGTGATTATGGGGATACGAGCTGTAATGCTTTTTTTTCTTAACGGCGAAGCCATTTTTTGTTCAGTTAAATTATATATACAGTATAGATATATACAGATTTTTCCTTCAATTTACATTGTCTCATATATAAGCTGTGTTCGCTACGTTTTGAATCAATGTTGCTTTATTGGTGTGTTCGTTTTGACTAAATGGTGACAAAGTTTATCCATGCTGTGTAAGAAAAACTGAGCTCAACTAAAAAAGCGGCAAACTGAAAAGGACTTTCGACTAAATATTCCTGACTTTCACTTACACGCAACCGAAGATAAAACGATGAGAAAACTTCGGTTATAAATAATAAGCTGACGATTGAAAAATTGGTACAGCTAATGTTGACCAAGTCTTTACATCTGATCTAGAAAAGGAAGTTCAGAATGTGGCTGACTGGTCGCATTTGCGGCCGTTGCCTCTCTCCGCCTCTCAAAAACTGCATTGCTTTCCAAGTCAACAATTAGTAACCCTGGCCTTAGGTTCAGCTTGGAAAACCAAATTTTAACCATCGGTGCACGTAGTTCAAGATTTGGAGATTTGGATTGACCACAAACTTAAAGGCGTCGGTTCAGCATTTCGATAGCGTTGCCCATAGTCTAAACACAGCATCCACGTTCCAGATTCTCCGTTATCTAATAGGCTAATGTGGGTCACGTGATCTCGTTTTAGTTATGAAAATTCGCGGCGCTCCAGCTAGGTGGTGTTGTTTCTTATCTTTTTTTTTTTTTTAATTTACCGCTATTTTCTTTATATTACTCGAAAATTCTACGGCGCTGCATCTAGGAGTTGAAAAGATGAAAAGGCGGCTTTAAGCCTTCTCTGAATTGCCAGAAAATCGGTGCCTCTACATTTCAAAGTTTAGCTAACAATTGTTAGTCGATATTTTACTTCTGGTAGTGCTGAAACAAACAAAAAATGGGGCATTTAAAGGTTTTGTTTGCCCCTTGCTCAAATATGCTGTGAGTTTGTTTACATCTGACGATTGCCGATATCGAGCTGCCGATCTGAACACCCGATTGTTATCTCCACAGATTGTAACAATGATTGTAACACTCGGGACTGAAGACCCTGTATTTTAATATCACACTTTTGTTATCAACAATGAAAGACTTGTGTTTGACCTCCTGATCCTCCCACTGATCCCCGCATCAATCGCCATTTGTAGATGCCATTTAGGCCTTTTATTTAGAATATTTTCCCCGCAACCCTAACCCTAACTTAACTTCAACCCAGACTCAATCAATGCCAGCGTGAGCTGCATCCCGATTCATATAAAACTATACAATTTCAGTTTATCACCATTTAAATGTAAATTCAATTCAAATTAAACCCAATACAAGCCAGACGTTCATCCTCCTGAATCCTTTTGTATCCCATACCCTGCAATTTAGGCGAGCCACATCCATAATCTGAACCACGTTTTGGGAAACAACTTTCTTATCATAGGTGTAAGAAGCTTTGAACGTTAGGAATTTTATATCAAAATTGTCTCCCAACTTTTGCTATCAACCTCCTAAAACTCCACCCCATTTTCCCCCATTTTCACGTCAGTCGTGTTGTGAGCAGCTTCAGGTAACCCCGGAGCCAGCATCACAACAATGCAACCCCTGTGTGGTCTCCTTGCCTTTTGAAGGATATCGACTTGGTCGAGTCGGTTCAACGGCGGTTTACAAAAAGGATTGCCAGGCCTGCGAGATATTACGTATGCTGACCGGTTTAATAGCATGGGATTAGAATTGCCTGAACTCAACAGCATTAAGTTCGCTCTTGTCCTTGCATACTGTGTCCTTGGTCTTATCTGTGTGGGCCGTCTCTTTTTTGACAGGGCACCTGTGCAACGCACCAGGGGTCATCCTTGGAAACTGTGTTCAGAATTCGCGTCTTGATTGCCGGCTCAATTTCTTCTCGGTTCGAGTCACCCCAATTTGGAATGCCATACAAGCTGAAATTGTAAACATGTATATATACCACGCGCCATGGCTGTTTGCTGTCACGTGCATATCACGTGACTGGGCTAGTCCAATCAGACGGCCAAACAGCCGTTGTTCTCGTTCGTCATTGGCTAACTCATGGTGACGTCACGGCAAACAGCCATTGCGCATGGTTTAGTGTGTCTGACTTTCGCAGAATGCTTGATAACAACCCCCTGCATAAATTTCTTAAGCAGCCCTTTTGACGTTGGTAAATACTGTTTTTTGTCTTTAAAGTTCCGGTGTTAGTGTTTGATCAATCTTCCGGTTCCTTCCTACGTTTCGTGTGTGGTAAACCAGTATTATTAAAACGGTACTTAAAACGCGCAGTCGTGGCACAGCAAAGCTTAAAATTAATAGCGGTCTCCTAATACACGCCCTTCTACTTATAAACACTTTTAATCCGTTCCCGTAAACTGGGACATTAAAACAACCGAGAGCATATATATAAGATGTGTACGTGCACTAAAACTCCGAAAGAAATGACCCAAACCATTGTAATAGTAATGTATTGCTACGAACTTGGTGAGAAAAAACGTAAAATCCAAAGGTATGAATTACCACGAAAATAATTAGTACGGCCGGCAGGCAGTGCTTATTAGGGCTCGTTTACGCCACGAAAGTTTTCTCGCTCACTAGCTTTTACTTGATCAATACTAAATCTGATGGCTGCTTCTCGCCTTACCGGAGTCTGCGGCTTTCGAGTTGTCTATATACGTATTAGTAACCATGGCAACGACGCAGACGCAAATCTTCTCATGCCTCGTGACACGGCATACGATGCTTGCAACATTTGAGCGTCGATTTATGACAACACGAAAACAATTTTTACTGCAGTGCAAGACGACGGACTGTTTTTCGTAAGCCGGCATTCGATGGTTTGTCTTCGATTCGATATCACGAAATGGACGCCATGTTGGATTTTGAATTCTCGCTGCGAGAAGCTATTTATTCTACCGACGTTTGATCATTGCTAGATGCTGTACTTTGAGGGAGCATAGCACATTATGGAAATAGCGTGAAATGACAACAATCTGGTAGCAATGTTTAAAATTACTGTTGTACTTTGTTCTTTATCCGTGTTGTTATACATACGTACAACACAATACATACAATTTGTCATCTATTACCGCATTCATTTAATAGCATCGGGAAACTAATCATAAATAAATAACAGTTGACTAGCAAATAGCATTCGCCGAGCGAGAATGACTTGTTGCATAAACGCGCCCTTAGAGTTAGTTTGCGCACGAGAAATTAAAAAAAAACTGAACAGGCGGAGGCGGCTGCGGTTGCGGCGAGACCCCAGAATGCAATTCTGCCACATGTTACAATGGGGGCACAATAGGCGGGATGCACAAGATCGGATTGTAGTTCACTCGAACAAAATGCAACGATGCTCAAACACGGGGAAAGTAACATTGTCGTGGTATTTTCTATCCACCCAAAACCAGAACTGGTAGAAAAACGCGCCAATCTTCCAAAAACGGTCGGCCTTTGAAGGTAGTGATATCATTCCACCAGGGAAAAGCCGCCAAGATCAATCCTATTAGACAAGTTAATCGCACCCAATGATAGTTCGAAAGTTAAAGGAAAACTTGAAGATTGCTACTCACTGTAGCAATCTTCAAGTTTTCATTTAACGTCCAAAGTATTATTGGGTACGATTAACTTGGGATTGATCTTGGCGGCCTTTCCCTGGTTGAATGATATCACTACCTTCAAAGGCCAAACGTTTTTGGAAACTTGGCGGGTTTTTCTACCAGTTTTGGTTTTGGGTGGATATCACAACTTTCATATGTGAACGTACATAAGGTTACACCGTATGTTTAAGATGCTTCAATCCTATTTTTGCACACACTGGCTAAAAATCGCTGATTTCGTTCGCTTCGCTCACTCAATCAGCGCATCCCCTTCAGTTGTTTTGTTTATCCCTGTACCTTCCCCTTAATTTTTTAAGATTTCGTTCACATTTAGTCATGCACAAACCCCCGTAGGTTGCTGTTACTAAAACAGCAGAACGCGAAGCACTTTCTTTTTGGGTTATTAACAAACACCCCATTAGCTCGTGGATGCTCGTATTGTTGCGTAACCATCATCTAACGCAGGGATGGCGAACCTTTCGTTACATAAGTGCCAATAAAACAAAAAATAGCTTACAAAACATACAGTGCATACCACATCAATACGACTTCTGTTCTTGCTTCTCAGATGGTAATTTTTCCATGCGCGGTTCATATGTTCCTAGCTTCATTTCGACGCATGCCTTGCTATTGTCTTCCAGGAGGCAATTGCGTGTGGTCGAATAGATAGTGTTCATGTGTGAGTTTACTTGTAGCTGGATTTAGATGGCGCTAATATTGCAAATGCCAACTTTTTCATGGCGGCAAAGTCGGCAAAGAAGTTAATTCCAACAATGAAATATAAGTTGAGCTGCTTATGGTAGTATTTTCTTTTCAGCCCGTTTCTGTGTTGAGGCCAGCTCTGCTTCTCTCTTGTCCAATTTCTGTAATTATTCTTCATTCAATTCTGGAACGTGCTGTGTACCGCATGCAATCAGTTCTGACCATGCCCATGAATCTCGCAATTCACTGAAGCCACACGACACATTAGCATTGGACTGTTCCAATTGTTCATAATAAATTGTTCGTAGTGTCAGTGGGCCCATTGTTTGTAAACAGAAAAAGAGAAGGGGAGGAAAAAAGTCATAGCAGCCGTGGTCTAACAATTTATACGTGTGTTTATTTTGTCAGGGAAAAGCATGTCATCGTGCACTAATTTTTCGAAAGGCTCGCGTGTCACTAGAAAAGCCCCTGCGCACGCGTTCCAAAGGTTCGCCATCCCAGGTCTAGATGAATTAGCATTGTCGGTCACATATATTGAAGTTGTCGAGAACCAAAATAAAATGGTCTTGGTTTCGCTTAAATCTTTCAGTTTTGGACCATAGGGTGGCCTTGTGGCGTCAAAATCGGGCGGCCGACATGACTGAATGACTTATTTACTTCTTCAATGTGGGCTTCGGGAAGCCAGTTGAATTGTTTCTGCGACTGTTTGCCATAATGCTTTGTTTGTTTATTGAGAGCCAAAAAGACCTTAAAGTCATACGCTCTACACTAAATGAACCTTAGCCTAACTTATACCTAATCCAAATAGACCGGAAATGCCATGAGGAACCGGCTACCAGGGCCAGGAACAAGATTGAACCGAACTCAGACCACCACTCTTCCTCCCCCCCCCCCCCCGAATGGGGGGGGGGGGGGGGGGAATGGGGGGGCAGCTGTCCATCGAGCTGCCATCGTGACTCTAGACACACGCTAGCGTGTTGCCATCAAATAATAAACATGGGCTAAAGCTTGGGATGAACCTGAACAGAAATACGCATTTCTAATGTTCCGTTTTTTTCGCAAACAAACTTGGCTGCACAGTGGACATACCGTACACATGATAGACCACACCGTGCAATTGCAATAAAACTGAAGCGAAAAAACCCAACAAATTAACTGAACAAAAAACGGCTTTGCCGTTTAGAAAAACGCATTAGAGCTCGTATCCCTTTACTCACAGCTGTAAAGGTACACGAATAAAAACGGATTAGAGGTCACTCGAACGCAACGAACTATAATTTGAACTCCAATTCCAGGGAACAAGAATAGTGATTTGCCAACCTCCATGCACGCATTCATGTATATCACTAATCAAACAAACAAAACGGCTGGATACTTCACACAAATAAAATACACATGCAAAATACAACATACACACGCACATGAAACCAATCGAAAGTCGAAAAGACATACAAACCCATACACTGTTAGAAATTTCCGTATTTTCACCGTACAACGTCCATAAATATTTACGGAACATGCCTGTAAATATATTTTACGGAATAAGTACCGTAATTAAACTCAACAGTAATTAATTAATTACTGTTTAGCCTAACTTCAACTCATCTTTACTTAATGCTCCGTAAATTTACCGTTTCTCAAGATAACGGGACGTCCGTTAAATTACGTTCATTTTCCTGTTAGCAGTGTTACCATTGACTGTCACCGTAAAAAAACGGAAATATTTTTTACAGTGTAC
Organism: Lithobius niger; assembly: GCA_023313725.1. NCBI lineage: Eukaryota > Metazoa > Arthropoda > Chilopoda > Lithobiomorpha > Lithobiidae > Lithobius > Lithobius niger. Next base: position 7,976 of record JAHWFP010070721.1, read on the forward strand.
AACACGACGCCGTAAACAGCAAAACGCCTACAAAAGATGAAAAATACAAACACAAACACAGGTAAAAAGACTGTCTTATTTGGGAGTATGCTTATTTTCACATAAATTCACACAAAATACACATATAGTCACTCACAGGAAACACACCTAATATATAAAATATAACAAACAACAAACACAGACTAATATTGAAAAAAAAATGAATAACTCGCAAATTAAGTGCACACAAACATTAAATATTGCAAACACAAACTGCGTTCACTTTCTGACATAACAACTGATTAAAAACAGTTCCCTGGAATTGGAATTCAAATGATAGTTCGTTGCGTTCGATTTAACTCCAATCCGTTTTTATTCGTGTGCCTTTACCGCTGTGAGTATGGGGATAAGAGCTCTAATGCTTTTTTCTGGATGGCGAAGCCTTTCTTTATTCAGTTATTTGCATTGGGGTTAGCATACAGAGATATGAACTAACTTATCAATGTTTGCTTTAAATCAGAAAACTAAACAAACAACAACACAGTTTGTTTTGTTTGCTGCATCAAGGTGACATCAATAAATTAATTTTTCTATACAGGTTTTGCCCGACTTTTTTATATCTTGATTATCACTGTGGGTAGTGCTATTGTTGCTGCAAGCATTGTTAGAATAGCCTAACACAGTGAAGCCATAACATTTCCTTTGGTCTTAGTGTAACTCTTATTTGCTCCCTTCGTTGGCTTCCCTGCGTGACACGTTGTTTTTGGTACATTCAGTCAAACCTACGTAAAAGTTGCAAACATTGTTTTTACACAGCGTGTGCTTGTGTGTCCAACATATACATCTTAGGTAAAGATTTAAGTAAAGATTTTATTACCACAAAGAGTAGGTAACTGGAAAATTGGAAGGGATGAATGTCATCCACTCACACACCACTTCCACTAGTTAGTCGTAAAGAGGAAACAGAAAAGCACGACAAGACAAATAAATCAAAAACACTTCAGACAGGAAGTTAGGTCGACATCTTTCATATTTCGCTTGAACTTTTTTAGACTGGTTGAGTTTAGTCCTTTCTAAACACGGCGACATTAAGTTTAGACGGGAGGCTTCGAGTGGTAGGTATTACCGTGGATTTTGAAGATAACTGTGGATCAGTATCCAGAAACCCCCTCAATAGAGCAAAGGCAAGCCCGCAACAGCTTGCAACCGCCGTAATTTATAATGCTCCAACACCAAGGTATTTTATACGTTGCAAATATGATAAGTTTTTACAGCCACATGTCTTTGATAAGGTGTGAAGACCAGACCGGACTGGCGTACTCCAATATAGGGCGGACGTAGATATTAAAAATTAGGTAGTTATTTTGTTGCAGCCAAGGTGGTCACATCCCCGGACATGCAGCAACGTGTAGTATGGTGTCCGATTCGTTTAGCCTGGGCGACAACTTGGTTACAATGATTTGCAAAAAAAAAAAAAATAAATAAAAAATACGGAATTGAGGTGTACCCCAAGATCCTTAATACTACATTCAGTGTTCAGTATAAGCTAGGTGACGTAACTAACGCTTTCAGCGTGTTGCGGCATTGGTCAATCACATTCACATTCCTCAATTGCATCACCTGCAACCCGCGTAGAATTCGAGCCCTGTCCTACAAAATTGGGGCGAATGCAACTATCCTAACATAACCAAAATACTACAGCACCGCAGAAAATCCGGAAAAAAATATCACGTGTAATAAATCCAAAAAGCATAGAGCAAAAACAAGAGTGGGCATATGCCTAAACGTCGTATGTCAATCATGTACGCAGCCGCTATGTTACATTTAACTTGCCAAATAAAGACAGCAAGTACTGTTGTTTACTTTTGTTGTAGAAACGTAATAAATCTGCATAGCTCTTAAGTCTTGGGAGCTTTCTTGTCATAACCTATTCGATGCTATTAATTTTTGTCGTGCATTATGGTCTGAGGCCATGCGTAGAAATATCACAATTTCGACGTTTCACGATACCCGAGTAATGGGGATAAGTGGTTTATCTTTCAAATAAAAAATAAAAAATTCCGTTTGGCGAGAAATATTGGCATAAGTTAGCAGGGTGGACTGTATACGCTGCATCATTGAAAACAACCAACATAACTGCGCAGTTATCATAACCTGCGTACGTTAAAAATTGACGACGCAGTTATATCATAACCCACCATAATGACCAGACGCATTTTCAAACTCGCTTACCTTACGCTTGTTGGCTTGTACGTTTCTTGCTGTTGACAATTAGCCGAAGAGGAAGAGAATCCTTTTTTATTAGTAAACTTGCACAAAGCTGGTGGATTGTGAGAGGAGTTGTGCGAGGAAAAACTTTCGAGTTTTGGACGACACAGTTCAAATATCCAATGGGTGCCTGTCAGAGGAATTGTGAAGGTTTCAGGAAATGGCAAGGTACTATTTGTCATCAGACCACCCGTTGTCAACAGGATATGATGATGCACACGTGCGCCCATCCCACGACATGTTTTTATTGATATTAAAAATTAATGCCGCTATATACGCATTTATCGTTTTGGCAATGTTGAAAAAGACGCGCGAAGCATATATGCGAAAGTATAATCTCTATATGGGCACCATTTCGATTACATGGTTATTCCGGGTTTTGGCCCAAGTACAACTATAAAACGTAACACCATTTAAGTCATCATAACAATCAGACTTTCTTGTTAATCGGTATTTATTGAAAATTGGCATTTGTTGCGGTGAAATTGTTGTAAATTCATTGTTTTCCCGACCGTGTCACCGTCCTTTATGAAGCGTTACGTGTCCGCCATTATTTCTCCAGCCCGATTCCAGCCACTGAGAGTCACTAATGCAATCGATGCGTTGGTAACTTTTAACAGAGATGACGTGTTCCAATTTTTTTCTCCAAATTACGTGCCTCGCTCGCGCTGCCGCGGCTAAACATATAACATCAGAAACCAAGAACTTGTCCGGCCTTAGATAATTTCCGTTTACTAATGTTCTGGTCGAAATCAGGTTTTCTGGTTGTCGACTCGACCACAATGGCGGACACGCGACGCTCCCCCAGCGATCAAAACACACAAGAAAAAAAAATAAAGAATATGCACGATTTATTAACTATCTAAATGGGAAAAAAAATTGTAACACGCGCAAGGATAAACCCCGATTGTTGTCAAACGGTAAGAATTAACACATTTAGAGATAGTATATACGCGCATAAGTTCCGTGCGTCATCTTCAACATTTCCATCGGATTTTTTTTTGCGATAAAATTAGGCCACTATACCTTTTCAATGAACACGATTCTATTGAAGCTCACGTATAAACTATTTCGGATCTGTTAGAGAGGTGTTGGGACGATCAGACCTCGGAGTAGAACAATCTTCGCTATGCTTCCAAAATGACGCATATAGGTCACCTGACGCTATAGATGCGACTACAGATACTGTAATGATGTTTATGTAGGACAGACAGATGCGTTAACAAAGGACTGCTGTTCGGATGCAGCTTTGATTTTTCCGTAGCGTTATATAGTATGTTATTTTGTTGCAGCTAAAATCGGTGCCGTACCAAAATTTTCGTTCTAAATTTGGTTTTTGAAGCGATGTTAAAAATAAACGTGTCTCGAAGGGAAGCGCGAGAAACAGTCGCACAGTCAAAACTGCACGTCTTAATTCCCTTACCCCTAATTGAGTTACACCGAAGCGAATTTGTATCTGAAAAAAAATAAATAAAAATCGTGAAAACTCATTCTCGGTCGGTTGAATTTTGTCCATCAGAAATGTCCAGATACTAGTTGAAAGACGTGAAGTTTTTGCCTTGAAATGCCGTTTTATGAGTCATTCATATTGTTGTTTATTGATTCGTTTTATTACTTTCCGTGTATATGAATGATTAAATAATACAGATGCAAACCTATTTACGTTGCCTTTTGGACTTATGTCAGACTAATTGAGCAGGAAAACGATCCCACGACCTTCGAACGGGGTCCTACCGCTGAGTCCTACCTTCGAACGGGGTCCTACCACACGGGGTCCTACCGCTGAGCCATACTTACACGGGCCAAAGGAAACACCCAAAGGCAACATTTACACTGTAAAAATAAACGTTGTGATTCACAACATCTATTTGTGTCGTTTTTTACAACACGTTATGGTCACAACATGTTGTTCTTTTGTAAAGTCGGTGGAAAAGGTTAACGCCGATTGATCACCGTATAACCTCACGGTGCGAATGAGGATAACGAGTCAAAGAGCTGACGGCTGTATTGCCCAAACACACCGAATACACGGGGATTTCAAAGCATAGGAACTCTTATTAAGCCACCACTTTCAGACGCAACTCTACATTTGTTATGGTTTTCGAATCGCTTGGGTACTTTTTATTAATTCGTCCCTAACGTTAGAACAGTTTTAAATAACTCAACAGGAAGCCAAACATTTACTGATATTGATGGTTTAACTACACATCAGTATCAAACATAACCAAAGAGTTGCTGCACATTAGGCGTCCTGGCGTATTTTGTTTAGCAGAACGTTTAACGTTCGTGACATCATTCAGTGCCTTACTAGGTATTTTAAGCGCTGTGGTTTACTGCACCTATAGACGTTTTGGTTTACAACACTAACAGATGCTGTGGTTTGCAACACGTATAGACGTTGTGGTTTAAAACACGTATAGACGTTGTGGTTTAAAACACGTATAGACGCTGTGGTTTACATCATCTATTCTGTAGACATTTAACCACGCAACATCTACAAATATTCGTCTAGGAAAACTGATTTTAGGCGTTGCGTTTGTAGACGTTGTGCTTTATAAGGCCTAAAACCTTGTTATAAAACCCAGAGCGTCCTTATAACGAGTTTTAGGGTTATGTAGGTGTTGTAACTCACAAATAATTCCACTGCATACCTGGTTGGATAGCCCTAGTAATTCCACACGGAACGCCGCAAACCGGTTGTTTTTAGCTATTATGGTGTCCGAGATATGACAGTTTTAGCATCGGGTTAGCACTATATATAATTCGATAAAACAGAAAAGAATTGCGATACGATAATCGACGAGTTAAAGACGGGAAAGCCAAAGGCTCACAAGAAATAACTAAATACATATGCAAACCTATTTACGTTGCCTTTT
>JAHWFP010070721.1:13198-24758 GCA_023313725.1 Lithobius niger
TTTAATCATTATTTCACGTTTAAGTGTTCCATTCGTTTCACTTGGAGGATGGCGCGGCAAATAAGCGTCCCTCCAGTGGCGATTGGAAAGTGTTTGTTTATATGTATATATGAACGTGTTTCAAAGGTCCTGGGTTCGATTCCCCGCTCAGGCTTTCTGAGATATAAGTCCAAAAGGCAACGTAAATAGGTTTGCGTCTGTATTTAGTTATTTCTTGTGAGCCTTTGGCTTTCCCGTCTTTAATCATTATTTCACGTTTAAGTGTTCCATTCGTTTCACTTGGAGGATGGCGCGGCAAATAAGCGTCCCTCCAGTGGCGATTGGAAAGTGTTTGTTTATATGTATATATGAACGTGTTTCAAAGGTCCTGGGTTCGATTCCCCGCTCAGGCAGTCTGACATATAAGTCCAAAAGGCAACGTAAATAGGTTTGCATCTGTAAATAATCGACGAAAATGTTTATCGCGATATTATCGATTATCGTGCCACTCCTACTCACGTATTTTAAAATTTATTCAGATTGAATGTCAGTATCTCCATGACAGCTATATCATATCTATTGCGTAATTTGTATTTACCATGCGAACAATAAACTTACTTCACTTAGTCACTTCACTTCACTTTCACTTCAATGGGTTTACATCTGTATTATTTGACTCTTATTGAACCGTCGGCGTTCAGTCCTCTGTAATGAAGGATTAACGTGTTAAGTAACGATATTTGAAAAACATTCTTGAAACATATAAAACACCACCACCATTTTTTATGGTTTTCGAACGTAAATCTTCAAACATGGCAGAGAATGTAACTGGAAATTTGATCTGAATTGGAGAATTGGTTGAAAAGTTACCGCATGGATTAGCTAGTTACTAGTTAGTAGTCACTAGTTACTAGTTACTAGTAACACTCAACGTTATTGAGGGCACATTTTCTCGTAAAGAACACGTTCCCGTATTTTCGTGTTGAGGTTTTCTTTGTTACTGGACCCAAGACACCTGATTCAAACGATTTGCAAAGATTTCTACCGCATGGGGAATTTACACCAGTATGCTGAAATCACGTATAAGTTGGTTTCAGTTAAACGACACAGTCTGCTAGTGAGCCGCCATCTGACAACAATTACACTCTAACAATTACGCTCTAACAATTACGCTCTAACAACAGCATTAAACGTCTACTTGGTGTCGACACATTGGCGTGTGTCTAGATTTCGATTAGGATTGATAGAAACAATTGATCCACATCTTTCAAAAAAACATAAGTTTGTTCATTTCGGGCTATTAGAGCAAGAGCAATTTGAACACAAAAATCGCTATAACAACCAATTGAAAAAAGGAACATTTGCACGAATTAAAGGTGATATACTTAAATACGATTTTGGGGTTCAATAGTTGCTTTTACGTAAAAGATGTATATCACCTTTACTGTCCAGAATTGTGTGCTGAACGTTTTTGCCTCACATTATGCTTTTGATTTGTTGATGGTTAAGGAGTTACAGCGGCCATTTTTCCAAGATGGCGGCCATTTTTTCAAGATGGCAGCGAAAGCAATGACGGAAATCTTGGGAATTTTGTTATGTTGCTCTGGATGATGAAATGTACTTTTGCGCCAATTTTCAGCTTTCTCCTAATTTTGCCCGGATTACCCCTAAAAATGGCCTACTTTGACTGGTCTAATAGAAGACTTACATATTTATTTTTTCATTATATTGTATTTTCTGCTTGTCACTCTGTCGTTGGTTGTCTGTCTTCTATAGGAAAATTTGTCAAATTGCCTGTTTAATTCGTTCTTATTTTATTCGCCGGGATTTCTGTTTGTATACCTCTGTCATATTATCATCGCAAATTTTCTTTAGGTTTTCATACATTTTCATTTTTATTTTCTGTTTTCCTTTTAGGCTTGACTAAGTTGCTGATCGCTTGTCATCTTTCCATTGAGCACTAATATTTCGTTGTCAACAATCCTTAAAACGTTTCGTTAGTGAGGGGCTAGTAACAGAAGTATCCTACCCTATATTCAAAACTGATTTTGAGTTAATTATCCTTAAAGTTGGAAGGTATCTTAATTCTTGGGTATAAGCTGGATTTTGAAGTTGGAAGCCCATTTCATACATGAAAGAGAGTCAGTTTTTTTTTTTTTTTTGTATTTGTTGTCAGTTTGAAATACGAAAAGTACAGTATTTTATTGTATCACAGACCTTTTTGGCTTGTGGAATGTAATGGAACTACGTACTGAAAATTATTGTCGAGTAGTGAATTTCAATGACAACTTAATCATAGCGAAAACGTAAGAATGGTAAGTTAATAAGCACAGAATCAGGACGGTAAGCCAAACGGGATAGATTAGTTATAATTAAATGCAGATACAAACATATTTCCGCTGCCTATTGGACTTATAACTCAGAGTGCCTAAGCGGGTATTGCACCCTCGACCTTCGATGCCAAAGGCCGAAGCCGTACTGGCATGGCTAAGCCACACTAACATATAGCAGCATTTTGCCAGACAGGCTAGTACAGGCCTGGCCCGGTCCGGCACGGTATAGTTACTAACTCCAGTGCGGCCCGGCTGTCCGAACAGTGGCGGCGGGGAGTTGAGGCTTAATGGCGCGTCGACAGTAGGTTATTAGTGTTAACCTCAGTCACATTGCAGCAGAGGCGTACTACCCCAGGTCCCAGTGTCCCAAGGGACCCGCACCCCAGGCCATCTTCGTCGACGTCCCTCCCCCTTATCGGCCATCTTCAACCGATATCTGGAACATCCTTAAGAAAAAGAAAAAAACAACAGAATTTATCGAGTTGTATAATTTTTAGAATCTAAATTGAATTCTAAAACCATCCGTACAGCATCGGAGTATAATCGTAGTGCGGGCAGATATACCTTATTGTTCTTATCAAACCGTTTTAATTTTACCCCCGTCAGGGACATACCGTAACCGTACTGCAGTGTACAAGTCACGCGACGCGGCTCATTCACGACTTGTCTGCTGTTGTTAGAGGTGCGGGGCTGCTGACTCGGCTTCGGCTAACTGGTCAGCTGGCCTTGAAACGCGTGGGTCGGTGGGCCGTAGAGACTGGGGGGGAGGGGGTTACCCTACGATCACCTGAATCATGGGAGAAAAAAATGAAAATGGATCATTTCGATTTCAAATGTGGAAGCTTTTCTCTAACACATCTCAAATTGTTTTGGACAAAACTGAGTAGAAGGTTTCGCCACTTTTTTCATCTTTCGACGCGCCATATTTTGAAAACTGCAGCATGTTGTTGTTGTTGTTGTTTAAAATGTGGAAGTTTTTTGCAATATTACCTCTTGGCTTAGTCGTTTGGTATAAAACTGAGCAGCGGCATTTATTATAGCCGAAAGGTCCAAAATGTATACCTAAGCCAACCACCAATCGTCAATGTTTACACAGAGTGGTCCACAAAAAACACTGAAGACCGTAAACTGACGACCGTAAAGTCTAACTTTTCTAGTTAGCACCCCTCAGAACCAGGATAGGACAGAAATCAAATCAATGAAACGGGAAGATTTCTGTCCTCTCCTGGTTTTGAGGGGTGCTAACTAGAAAAGTTGAGAAAATTTACGGTCGTCAGTTTTTTTTTTGTGGAACACCCTGTATATTTATTAACTGAACTCGGTTTAATTCAATTTGGAAAAGACAATATCAATATGGCTAGGCTACTCATTTTATTTCACTATTACGATCAACGCACGATAACCAACCCAATACATAGTGGCTATGAAATAAAAAGTTCGTAAATAACGTATACGTACGTTTGAAAAAGTCACTTGACCATAATCACGTGTAGCACAGAGCCAGCACTCAATCAGTACTCAACGACATTGAGTTGATGGAGGGAAAACGTCGAATTGTTATAATCTGAACTGAAGCAGGTGGAGTATTTATGTGTTGTTTTGTTGTTAATTATTCGGTTGTTGTCAACATCAGCACTTCCAGGAAGGATGTACAAGGCTCAAGGTCTTCGGGTAATGATGGAGGCCACTTGCGAGTTAATTAAATGTTGTGTGGGTAGGCGCTAATGATAAAAATTCGATGTCTTTGTGCAGGGTAACATTCTACCTGGAAAACAGGGAAATTCAGGGAATTTATCAAGTCTGGAACACTCAGGGAAAAATCAGGGAATTTGAAAATATTTACTACAGCTGCACCGATACAAACTTTACCGCCGATACCGATCCGGTGTTATCCAATTTTGCCGATACCGATATCCAAAATTGTATCCACGTTTTTTCATAAACGGTGTAATTTTCTGCAAAAGTCCAATAATTATTAAAATTAAAAAAATTGAAATAGTAACCCACAGTTAAAAGCTAGCTAGGGAGATACTCAGTGAGTTTCCTGAGCAAAACGCCGGGAACCGCGTGTCGTAATCTCGAACGGTTCCAGAGTTATCGATAATTTCGCGAAAGTCACCAATACCGGCCAATACCGCTAATATCGGCCACCGATCGGTCCAGTATCGGTATCGGTGCTGCCTTAATATTTACGGTAAATTGGGAAATTTGAACATTTTCCTGAAAATCTTTCACCTGTAACGAAGTTTCAACACAAGATTTGCGACAACACGTGCAGTGGTGCCCACAGGGGGGAACGTAAGGAGCATCTCCTCGTTGCCAATTTTTTGGGGGACGAATTCCTCTCCCCCCCCCCCCCAGAAATTTAATTTTTAAACTTCTAAAACCTACACTATATATTTCAGTTAAAACTTCATTTCCTTTTTGAATCATTGCTGATAAAGCGAAAATTCCTTAGGCCTAAGTAATGTGGGCCAAGTAAGTTTTTATTTTTGTTCGAATTGTGGCCTTTTTCTGTTTTTTTTTTTACCAATACTAGTTAGTGCAGTGCAATATTTTATTTAGCAAAGCAATGCGATAGAGTTACTGCGATTTGAGTGAAATGTGAATAAAATTTTTTAGTCCTGCTCTGCACCTTCTTTCGACCAAAAAAAAAAAAGATCAGGGAACAATGTTAGTATTAATCTGGAAAACCTGGAAAAATCACAGAATTTCATCATGAGCTTTCGAACGCCACCCCTATTGTATTAGGTCAGAATGAACACTAAAAACGCTTCCTGATCGGTGATAAAAACCACAAGTTCGGTGACTTATCTGCTTGTGGTTTTGGGGGGACGAATTCATCTCTCCCCCACCCCCCAAGACTGGTTGGCTTACTGTGGAGGGGGAAGAGTAACAGCGAAGTCTGCCCCAGCCAATTGGCCAGGGAAAGGGTTGAAGAAAATTGGGGGGACTCCTCATAGTCTTTGGGCGGATGGGCACCCCTGAACACGTAGTATTCTGCTAAACGTTGCCACGCATTTTATAAATTCCCCTTGAACTTCAGTAGAGATGTGTCGTGTTTTTTTTTCGGTTGGCGGAAAAAGAACAGACGGTTCGATCAGCGGTCATTGAACCTTGTGCACTAAAAAACGCCTCCTGATAGGCGATAAAAACCACAAGTTCGGTGACTTATCTGCTTGCAGTTTTTATCGCCTACCAGGAGGCGTTTTTTAGTACACAAGATTCAATGACTACTGATCGAACCATCTGTTCTGTTGTTCTTTTTCTGCCAATCGAAAAAAAAACGACACATCTCTACTGAAGTTCAAGGGAAATTTATAAAATGCGTGGCAACGTTTAGCAGAATACCACGTGTTCAGGGATGCCCAATCCCATACCCCCCCCCCCAGAGATTATGAGGAGTCCCGCAATTTTTTCAACCCTCCCCCCTCCTCCTGGCCTATTGGCTGGGGCGGACTTCGCTGCTCCCGTTCCACCTCCAGCTAATAGTAAGCCAACCAGTCATATATATTTTTTTTTGGGGGGGGGGGGGTTGAAGAGGAGGAAACTTCATCCTCCCCCAAAAAAGTCTTAAAAACATTTTTCTGGGGGGGGGTATGACTTCGTCCCCCAAAAAATTGGCAACGAGGAGATGCTCCTTACGTTCTCCCCTGTGGGCACCACTGCACGTGTTGTCGCAAATCTTGTGTTGAAACTTCGTTATGTTGGTTTTACAATCTTTATTAATAAAATCGAGTTGTCGCGTAGGATGGACGGCAACGAGACGGCCACAAGACGGCCGCCACAAGACGGCCGCAAGTAATTGATAGAGCACATATCCGTTTTCATTGTCGGATGAGCCCGCTCGCCCTCTTGCTGTCGAGTTGTCGCGTAGGATGGACGGCAACGAGACGGCCACAAAACGCCCGCCACAAGACGGCCGCAAGTAATTGATACAGCACATAGCCATTTTCATTGTCGGTCGCTCGCCCTTTTTCTTTGCTACCGTCGGAAGAATGAGCCTGCTCGCCCTCTTGCTGATTGTTGAAGCTTCGTTTGTTTAATTCTCCCTTACAATGTCTCCAATGCCTATTTATTTATTTCCGGTGTACAAAGGCGTATTTATTATTTCACATGCAAAAAGGCGTATTTATTTATTTCACATGTACAAACGCGTATTCCAACCATTTTTGCAGGAAAGAATCATATGTAATGTAAGTGGATGGACTCCGGAACAAGGGATACGCTGAATGAGGCAGTGAAGCAAACGAAAAACACCCTTTCCTAGCCACGGTACGCAAAAACACATAGACGGGATACAGGCATTCCGTAACAAACACACGAGGAAGGAAATCCTCCCAGTGTTTTTAACGGTCCATCAAACACCACCCGTGCGTAGCACGGGCTTCCGCTAGTACGTTCATAATTTCCATGTTCTTAATTTGCTAAAGTTTATTCAGATAATTCGAAGATTTGTTATCTCAGTAACGAGGATGGTTTATAAAATTGTTTGTCTTTGTGGTATGAAAAGCTTTCGTTACGAGGATTGTTGTCGTTTTGTATCATACGCATCTAACAATACTTTGTTCAATCAACAAACAGTTTGTGTAATGTATTGTGAACGCATATCTGCGCATGTACGATTTCTATTTATCAAATGTTCGTGTTCAATAAAAACACTTGGTAACTAGCCTCCGAGCTAGAAACATCATCCTCTCTTTTGTCTCCTGTATTTCTGGGATGCACTCTTCAGCTTCAGGCCTAATTTGGGCCTACTTCGACCTAAATATTTGATGCTAATTCCAAGCCTCATATTCGATGTCATTTCTAAGCCTAATTCGAACGAATTAGGCTTAGAAATGATATCGAATATTAGCCCCAGTAGCATAAAGCTCAGACTCAAGTAAATATGTAAGCATTTAACAACCTACATATTTATTTTTAAACTTATTCTAGGTTAGTTAGTCTTATATTACGTTAGCGTTAGGTAAGTTAGGTTATTTCGCTACTGTTTTTCAACGTTTTCCACTGAAATTTGGTATAAGGGCACGTTTATGCAAGGATAATTTTCTCGCTTACTACCTTTTGTTTGGTCAATACTAAATCTTCTGGCTGCTCCTCGCCTTTGCCGGAGAATGCGGCTTTCGAGTTGTCTATACGTGGTAACCATAGCAACAACGCGGACGCAAATCTCCTCCTCGTGCCTCCCGACACGACGTACGATGGGTGCAACACGTCAGCGTCAACTAGAAAACAATTTTTATTGCAGAACAAGACGACGAACATATTTCTGAATGCCGGTATTCGATGACTTGTCTTCGATTCGACAACCCCGAAATGGACGCCATGTTGGATTTTGAATTCTCGCTGCGAGTAGCTATTTATTCTACTGTCAATTGAACACAGAAGCTATTTTTTCAGCGACAATAGCAAATTTTGGAAATAGCGTGAAATGTCAACAATGTTGTAGCATTGTTTAAAATGACTGTTGCAATTTGTTCTTTATCCGTGTTGTTATTTATATTACATTTAATTTGCTATCTATTACCGCATTCATTTAATAGAAACGGGAAATTAATCGTGAACAAATAACGGTTGCCTAGCAAATAGTTTTCGGCGAGCGAGGAAGGTCTCGTTGCATAAACGAGCCCTAAGAGCTTTGTGTGACTTGGACAAGACGTGTGCCAACTTCTATTAACTTCCGATTCGTCACATTGGAGATCAGGACTTCAGCTGGAATCGTGAGTATAATTTATACAGTGGTGATGAACTTTATACACATTTATACAATGGTCTCTATATAGACTAAACCATTTGTCAAAGAAAGCTGGTTCTTAGCGCATTTGTAAGATCTACTTTCAGAGATGTGCCCTTTGTAGAAATAGAAATATCAATTGGTCGTCCCATTCCGGAGTTACGGGGAAACAGAAATATTTTATTCGGGGCTGTGGCCCGAAGCCATGAGGAATAACGGGGCCCTGAACTTTCCGTTTTAATGTTTCACATTGTTTTAATCACTGTTTTTGATTAAAAACAATGTAAAATAATAAAGCGGATTGCTAATCGACAATGATAATCAGCAAACGCCAGACGCAAGACGTAGACTGGAAATTAAACAAACTATCTGTACCCCCGGCGTAACATACGCCGGCTAGCTGGTTCCCGCATACCTGAGCATAACACTGTAGTGGGCCCCGGTTTCCCCTATTGTGTGGTCTGAATATCCCCATCTCTGCTCCCTCTTTGAACTCCTGCTGGATTTGTGTTATGGAAGTAAATGTTTATTTTCAATGGAGGACGTTTCTCTGTTCTGATACCAAGCCCAACAAACCCAACAACGGTTGTGCATGCAGTGATTGTTACTCAACCAACTTTGAAACTCTTCCAAGTCGGCTCTTAAGAGCTAGCTTTATTAATGCAATATGTCGATTGTTATAGGCCACATCTGTTTGTTTGACATTGTCGGTCGCTCGCCCTCTTTCATTATACACCCTCTTTCGTTGTAGTGCATAATAATGAGGAATTTGCTTGCCCAGCCTAAGCGTATTATATATAGATAGATGCTAACAATGCTGGTGAGCCAACAATTCATCCGCACTTTGAGGAAACTTTAAGAGGAAGCATTATCAATATTACGAATTGGTTTGTTCCGCCCAGTTCGGCAACAAACATCACATCAATTCAATTTTCAAGGTTGTAAACCATTGCAGCGCGACGCCATAACGTCAGTGTATAACATCCTGAAGCATAGTTTGGCACATTTCAGGCACTTGGGGGAAAAATAATAATGCGGCACAAAAGCTTAAATTGTGGTAAAATAGAGAGCAGTGACCCACCTGACAAAAATTAACTTGCGTAGGAATGTCAGCTAAGGGGTTTAGAATGCAAACTTTGACCCTCAATAACGTTGCAAATGTGTTACTACTTTTTTTTCTTCCTGTTTCTTCTTTTTCTTCTAGTCCGTTCATCCCCATATCAATTCCCATAGGGTGATTATTCACCGATACCGAGATTTCCAGCTATGAAATTTGACGAATGGCGGCAGTACGATACGAACTGCATAACCTTTTCTGGTTTACAGCCTAGGAGTGTAACGGGAATGCCTTGGGATGGCGCGTAAGTACGAAAGTATTGTTATAACCATTGTTAGTATTGTCGGCATCGTTTCTGATTGGCGGGCCAAATTCGGACATGACAACGTGCATACTGACGTGTATACGTGTTCTTATACTGTTTATTCCACGTGAAACCTTACTGAATTCAACCATTAGACACCCTAACTTTCAAATTATTGTAAGATAAATGTAGTGCTACACACTCGCTTACTTTCGGGGCTAAATGTTTCAGCATTATTTAAGTCAAGTCGCCTCCTTTCCCTTCATCCTATTGATACATACACCACTATTCAAGATTTCATATTCAGGACTTTCAGGACTGGTATTTAAGTTTCAGGACTGGTATTTATTTCCAGGTTTTCAAGAAGTCGCACGAACCCTGAATTATTTATTCTGTAGGTCTGTACTAAACACACTTAGACTATGGGTTTTATGAATTTCAGTGATGTCGTTTAGCCAAGTAGAATGAACCAATTTGACCTATCGTGTTCTAAAGTAAAAACTGTAAAAACATGTGAATACAGCAGTGAGGTTTCACGTGGACTAAACAGTACAGGAACACTGCAGTATATGGAACCTTACAGGAAAGTTTATTTGTGTTCCTTTACTGTTTTGACTTCGAATCAGATAAATCTTACCTTAAACAATAAACGAGTTCGATTTTGTTTTCTAATTTAAATTAATAGCCTGTCGCCTTTAAATCAGATCGTTCCTTAAGGATTTCATTTTTCGTTCAGTCTAACACTCTCTCTCTCACTGAGGTATTTTCGACACGGTTATGGCAAAGTGTCGGCAGCAGCGCTAACGTCGCCATTAGTATATAGATGTTTCAACACGGGTATGTAACAAAAAATGCGCAAATAATAAACAAATCCGACGTTTCCGGAACAAATGTTTCCCGTTTCCAGGTGAGTTTGGAAGTCTTACCAGCATTTACGTGGAGGCATTTGACTTAAATAAAGCTGAAAATTTGACCCGGAAAGTAGGCGAGTGTGTGTAGCACTGTATTAATCTTAACAATAATTTTGAAAGTTGGGGTATGGTTTTTAGTTTTATCTACGTGTCTAATGGCTGAATACAGCAGTAAGGTTTCACGTGGACTAAACAGTACAGTTTCATCATGATACACGAAACCTTACACGAAATTTATGTGTGTTCCTTTGCTGTCTTGCCCTTTGAGCTTGTTGGTTCCCAATTGTGTTTGAGGTTTTGCCCTGCAGCATATTGGTTCTTGGTTTTTCCCTGAAATTATTTTTTGTGCATGGTTTGCTTGAAATAACCATGACGCCAAGAGCTGAGTTATTTTTGCCTCACTTGATAACGGGATACATTTGTCCCCGAGACGTCGTGTCTGTTTGTTGTTTACGCACTTTTAGTCTTCTGTACAGCCATACCGAATGAGAAGACTATAGCAACAAATTTGGCCGTCCGTCCATCGCTTTTTTCAAGTTCGGAACGGTACCAGAAAGAGACGATCACGGTTTACGACGTTAGATTCAGTGTCAAAAGTTAGTTAAATAGCATGGCAAATTAAAACATCGTTACTTCCTTATAGCTGATAGGATACCTCGACGTAACTCAATCAAATAATAGCATTTGATCGTCGAATTGAAATCCCAAGGATAACACGCAGCCGGAAAAACAAAAGGATTTTAGCTTCGTTTAAAATAGTCTCGTCGCATTGTCGCATGAATGAATAGGCCAAATTCTCCATTATGCCTGTACGTCTGGTACTTACGAAATAAAAACTGCAGTTAAAAAAAATTAGGCCAAAAAACTAAAAATTGGGCTATAAACTGAAAATACGTCCTAGAATCACTTTACCCATGAAACACCGTTTTAAGGGCCTAGCGCCCACCTCTACCCCTTCCCTGAGGTTTGGCCAATAAATTCTTGCAAAATCGAGCTAAAATCGTGAAATTTGTTACACAAGTCATTCTTAGCAGTAGAAATCGAACCAATTATTGAACTTCCCATAAAATACCGCCAACGCCCCCCCCCCCCTCCCCCCACTACATCCACTCCCCGAGGCTTGACCTACAAATTTTTGAATTGAACTAAAATCGTGAAATTCGGTACACTAATTATTGTTTTCAGTACAAATTAAACCAGTCATGGAGCCCCTATAAAATACTCCAAGGTCCCCCCGCG
>JAHWFP010070721.1:24858-48255 GCA_023313725.1 Lithobius niger
AACCCCATGAAATACCCCCAAAGGGCTCCCTGTGCCCCCTCTGTCCCCTCCCTGATGCTTGATCAACTAATTCTTGTAGATCGAGCTAAAAAGCATTAAATTTCCTTTACATTCCATTCTTAGTTATACAAATCGAACCTGCCATAGAACCTCCAAGAAATAATCTCCACCACCCCCTTCCCCTCCAGCTGCCTCCTCGCCAATGCTTGGCCAACAATTTCTTGCAGATCGAGCTAAACACATGAGCTTTAATAATAATATTGGTTTGTTGCAAACGCAACCGGAATGGCAAGGACCTGGTGGTCACTATCTGCCATCCGATGTTAAAACTAAAAGGGAACTTCAAAAAAAATGAATAAAAAAAATAAAAAATAATAAATAAATATTAATTACATAAGTTTAATAGTTAAAAAGTTTAAAACGAAGACTATGGCTCGGTTGTAGAGGAAGGGTTGATGGAAGTAGGTTGGGGTCACGAATGCCTTACCACCAAGGTTAGACCTACCAGGGACACAATGGTCCCCGATGGCATCGCCAAACGTGAGGGACAAGTGAGGGGATTTGATACACATGCCAATTTTATCATTACAAATTGAACCTGCCATGGAACCCCTGTACCCCCACCTGATGCTTGACCTACAAATTCTTGCTTACCGAGGAAAAGAATGATATATGGTACGCGAGTCATCCATAGCAGCGCAAATCGAACCAACCATGTAACTTCCTATAAGCTTAACATTTTAATGTTTTCCTTCTGTAGCAGGCGTAAAGCCTGTTTCTTGGTTATGTAACAATCCAATCAACAAACAACAGCTGCAATACGTAGCCTGAATATTAAAGGGTTTGTTTCCGTATTGGGTTGCGCAAAGCGTAATTGATACAGATGCAAAACATTAAAACAATCCATAAACTGCGTGGTATGTCAAAGTACCACGAATTAGTAAACAAAAACGAACTCGTTTGATGCTTAAAGTAAGGTTTAACTGATCCGAAATCAAAACAGCAAAGGAACACAAATAAACTTTCCCGTAAGGTTTCAGATACTGCAGTGTTGCTGTACTGTTTAGTCCACGTGAAACTTTACTGCTGTATTTCCAACCATTATAAACCTAAATAGAATTAAAGCTAGAGTCCAAATTTCAAAACTTTTCATGCCCAAACAAACGGAGAATAATGTTAGGCTACACACTCGAATACTTTCTTTGCTAAAGTTTTCGGTGTTATTCAACCACGTCATCTACTTTCCGTTCATTACCCTGCTGTTGATAAATATATAGTTTTTCAAGATTTTATACTACTTTTTCAGGCATGGAATTTCATTATTACTTTCAAGACTGGACATTTCCAGGTTTTCAAGGAGTCGCACGAACACTGAGTTACCTGTAGACCTGTACTAAGTACACTAAGACGATTAGTTTTCATAAATTTGCAATGATGTCCACCGATGTCCTTTAGCCAAGTAGAATGCACCAATCATTACCTGATCTATCTTGCGCAAATATAAAAGGGTAAATACATTTCACTACAGCAGTTAGGTTTCACTTCGACTAAACAGTAAGCAACACTGCAGTATATGAACCTTACAGGAAAGTTTATTTGTGTTCTTTTGCTGTTTTGACTTCGAATCAGTTAAACTCTACCTTAAGCATAAAAAATAGTTCGTTTTTGCTTACTAATTTGTAATATACGACGGCAAGCCAAATGGGCAACGGACATTCTAGCTTTAGGGATGTTTTAAAAGTCAAGCCGCTTGTAAACGCTTGCCCGTTTGTTATTTCAATGGGAAAGCCTTCCCCGCTGTCAAACAAACTGGTAAGCGGCTTGACTTTTAAAACAGCTCTTTTAACACGGGAAGGTGTCGTCAAACTATTACACTAGGAAACAGGCTTTGGGTCTGTGATGTATGAGGGTGGCAGTCATACACTTGTGGGTTAAACTAAGGCATAGTAAGGACTAAGAACAACTGGCTGTAGGCTAAAGCCCAAACCATACTGGCTGCTCGCGGCTGCTCGCCGACGTAGTATGGTGTAAAAAAGAATGCAATATTCGTCCTTAACGCAACACCAACCACACGATTGCTGCAATGTTGACCTTGTAGGCACGTAGTTACGCATAGCTTCGCGCGAAATCTTCTTCTGTCTGGAGAGGCCTTAACACTTGAAGGACTTTAATCAGTAGCTTACAAGGTTTTATGTAAGGTATGTCACATGACATGTGGTCGAGTGATACTTGTATGGCAACAACATCGTATGGATAGACTGTATTAACTATGGAGGTATATTAGGCTGTGAATGGGTTTACATTAGGACTTAAAGGACTACCATTGTGGTGTCTCTATTACGACACCACAGGGCCTATTGTAGGCGGAGTGAACAGACCTTTATTTCTAATTTATATTTAGTGTTTATTGTAATGACTGTACCATATGTGTTAATGCTCCTTAAAAATCTAGGAGAAATGCTCATTCGGCTAAGTTTGGCCTATTTGCCTTTTGTTGTGATGTACTGCTGTTATTTGCAGGCCTTTGTCTTATTTTAGCTTTATTTTCAAATAGGCCAAAATTACATACCCATTTTTATAATTTATTAATATAGTATTAACAAGCTTTCGTTCGTTCCACCATTTAGTGTGTGTTTAGTTATTTTTACCTTCTATCCTCATCTGACACTAAAGTTGTGAGCCATCGCCGCCGACTAAAAATAAAACGGCACGCTTGTCACGGCTGATGGGGCGGCCGCCGGTAATAATTATGAGATTGTTTACAACAATAATTACTGCTGCGCAAAGCGCCTTCCCTAGATTTCAACATGTTAATAATAATGCGTTTAACTTAAAGCCAACCAATCATCAGCATCAGAATTTGTGTATTGAGCTCTGGCCCTAAGCCGTAAGCCCACTACAAATTTACAATACAACAGAAATGAACACAACTCCAGAGAACTAGAGTCCACTCACAACACTCACCAGTTCAGACCGAAAGTAAGTCCGTCGCACACTCACTGCGTATTAAGTGTCACACTACCAAGAACTGAGTTCGCTCCACTGTGTATTGGGCTCTGCCTGACTCTTCTAAAGCCTGACACCTGTAGCTCGCACAAACCGCACAACAGCCCTCAGCTTACTCGCAGCATCACGACCCTCAGAGAGACACAAGAGACTGGTAATTAACGGGTGCGCCCATAGGATTGGCTTCGCTGTCGAGCGATAGTTTTTAACAATAATCATAAGATTCAGCAGGCTGGCAATGCTGTTGCTAGTCTATCTTGACAACGCCACCAACGAAAATATTGAGGCGCACACCTCTATTACGCACAGCAACGTTGATCTTAAAACCATATCTAGACACACGCTAGTGTGTCGCCGCCAAGTAACAGCAGATCGTCCCATTGCAGACATCCGATTGTTAAAAATTGATTGTTAATGATAAAAAAGCGGCTCACCAGCAGACATGTGTCTGTCAACTGTAAGCAACTGAAAGCACATTTTGCCATGTTGAGGATAAATCCCAATGCGACAGAAATGTTTCAAATTGTGGAAAATGTAAGGGGAAGGGTCAGAGATTAAGAAAAACTAAAATTTAAAGGATGAGTGTCCACCAATCATAGAGAAAAAGATGCGTCAATAACGTTGTTTTTATGAAGCAAGCAGTCTGCATTAAAGACTGGCCTTGTGAGAGGAAACACAATACACAAGTCTGAGAAAGAAAGAACAGACAACTGCCCCGACTGGGACTCGAACCCAGGACATCCCGTTTACTAGCCGGCCACTCTAACCACTGCGCTACCGGGGCAGGTACTGGATACAGGCTCTAGCCGAGCTAAGTAGCTGTTCAGTCTTTCTCAGTGGTGATCTAAAGATCACAAACATACATACAAGGAGGGAAAGCAACTTTGCTTCTTGGCCTCCACACTAGAAATAATGCAAGTAGTAAATAAAGAAAGAAAAAAAGAAATAAAGAAAAGTAAACGGCTAGTCTTTAATGCTGACTACTTGCTTCATTTACCTTTACCTTGTGATTTTTTTCTTTATTTGTTTTTATGTTACTGTCTAGCTAGCTACTAGCTGACTAGCTAATAAGATTTTGTCCCATGTTAAATATCATAGACTTTTTGCTCATGGCTAGCGCAAAATTGAGAAGGCCTACGTACCTGAACTTTTTCACACGGATGCATGGTGATCTGAGTGAGGATGGTCCTTTTGTTGGTTTAGGGATTGTAGGGGTCAGGACAAATGCGTGGGAAGGTTTTGAAATTCGCCACCGGCGAGTTTAAATTTCGTTTCTTTTCCAAGTTGCAACCAAAGATTTTAAGCAACAATTGCTTGAACAATCAAGACTGGTCCTTAGATTTATTGTAAAAGCCTGGACGAACTAAAAACTGAACTGTAACGAAGGATAAAATAAAGAAACATTAACGTTGCCGTGGATTGAGTAAGAATAAAGGGATGCACGTTAGATGATGGTTACGCAACAATACGAGCATACACGAGCTAATGGGTTTTTTGTTAATAACCCCCCCTCCCCCCAAAAAATACTTCGCGTTCTGCTGTTTTAGTAACAGCGACCTTCGGGGGTTTCTGCATGACTAAATGTGAACGAAATCTTGAAGGGGTAGTTGCAGGGATAAACAAAACAACTGAAGCGGATGCGCTGATTGAGTGAGCGAAGCGAACGAAATCAACGACTGTTAGTCAGTGTGTGTAAAATTGGGATAAAAGCATCTTAAACAGACGGTGTAACCTTACGTACGTTCACAGTCCTATGAAAGTTGTGATATCCACCCAAAACCCAAACTGGTAACAAAACCCGCCAAGTTTCCAAAAACGGTCGGCCTTTGAAGGTAGTGATATCATTCCACCTGGGAAAGGCTCCAAGGTTAATCCTATTAGCCACGTTAATCGCACCGAATAATACTTTGGACGGTAAATGAAAACTTGAAGATTGCTACCGCTAGCAGCAATCTTCTAGTTTTCATTTAACTTTCGAACTATTAGTATGTGCGATTAACTTGGATAATAGGATTAACCTTGGCAGCCTTTCCCAGGTGGAATGATATCACTACCTTCAAAGGCCGACGGTTTTTGGAAACTTGGCGGGTTTTTCTACCAGTTTTAGTTTTGGGTGGATTATAATCTATCAGTAACGATCACAATATTGTAGGTCAAAAAGTGTTAGCTCTTAGGCCTAATTTGTAGCGTTTAGGCCCAATTTTTAGTCGTTATTTTATTTCGTAAGTAGCAGCTGCGTTTGAGATTAGGCCTATTGATTAATGCACCACGGTATCGAGACTAAACGTTGCTACACCTTGCCGTGGCAACGAGAAATCTGTAAACTATTAGACGCAGGTATGTTGTAAAGTTGCCATCTCTTGCTTGCTGGCTTGTCCGTAATTACCTAATGACTGTAATTAGGGCTAATTACGTCGTTCTATTCGAACGCTCGAAAGAAACATTTGCCAAGTGTGTAATGCTGGTTTTTGGCTACATTTTCCACGTGTGCGACACGTGCGTTCCTCTTGACCGAAAGTGTTTCCATATTTTGGCGCGAACAAGCTCTTATAATGAAGATGGCTTGGTGCCAAAAGAAGTCTTTCCCAACAAACACGCAACAAGGACAGAACTCTTTGCATGAACTGTCTTGTTGGACAATTTCTCGATTCATGTGCGGATTGTTAAATGTATATTTTTGTAAAATGCGTTATGTCTAAGGATGAAGTAAAGAAGTTTGAATTTAACAAGTCTGCAGTGAACCCTTGAAATTACATTGGTGGCAGCGGTTTGTTCGGATTTCCACGGCCAGGATACTGCATCAATAGGCTTACTTCCGGACTTTCACGTTAAAGGGACACTGCTGCATCGAAAGTCGGCGGTAATGTGAACTTAAATGGCAATGGTGAGCTTCTCCAACTCAGTGGGTTCACTTTCGATGGCAGAATTTCGAATTTGGCGGCAACCAGCGTGGTAGGAAGAATAAAGGGGCTTCCTGCTGTTCAACAAAGACGAGTCAAGAGTCGGAAAAGCTGAGCTGGCAGACAAGATTGCGACTGGAAGAGGGACGGAAAACATTCCTATCAGCGAGAGTGGGTTGTAATGCTGCACTTCGTCGTGTGAGAAGGAAATTTCGGCGAATTCCGGTAAAGGAAGAAGCGAAATAGAGTTTGAAGTCATCGTCAGTGCAAGCTTTGGTTTGTCAGTTTAGCTGTAGAAGTCGTCTTGACAGCGTCTCCACAACGCGGCAACAGGTGAGCTGTGGCAGACTTTTTTTACACTTTCGTATTAGGGCGTTTGGGAAAAAAAGTGTTGATTAAAGCTTGCGGGAACTGTTGTGCGTGTTGGTGCTATTTTTTGGTTGTTGGTTACTTAGGTAATTAAATAATTTTTCAATGGAGTTGTTTAGTGTTAAACTGCGGTTGATTTGAAAGCTGTGTGCGAGGAATTAGGGTTGCATGCGCCTAAGCGAAAAAGAACATTTTACCTGCCCCCAGCCAGGCCGGCTAAAAATGGTTTCTTTTTTGCCTAAAACATACTTAACCTGATAATTTAGCATTACATTGTCCTCAATTAATGTCTCCCTGGAGGTTTTTAAGTTGCTTGTAGCCGCCTGCTTGCATGTACCACTGTGCATGTGCAGCCCTCTCTATATAAGCGAGAACGTGATCGTCTCGGCATACATTTTCCTCTCAATCTGTCAGGTGGTGACTCAAGAGGGGAGGTAGGGTGGGCTTAGGTTAAGTATGTTTTAGGCAAAAAAGAAACCATTTTTAGCCGGCCTGGCTGGGGGCCGGCAAAATGTTCTTTCATTGTTTGCCAAACATATTAATCTGATAATTTAGCTTATCAGCAGACCTCGTCAAACGTGGTGGCGGGCACCGGTCTGACGGGGCGCCCCGGAATGCAAGCAGGCTTCCCCTAAAATTTTTATTGTGGCAAACATTTGCACTTTATTCAGAACAGGGTGTATGAAACAGGAAGTTGGATCTATTTCGTAGGGATTGGTGGCCCTGAAAAGGACCGTTGTTTGGGTTCTTGCTTCCTTCTATGGCTGGCTTGCTTCCTTCTATGGTTTGCTTCCTTCTATGGGGATGGCTTGCTTCTGCTTCGTTCTGAGTGCTTAAGGGGGCTTAACCACGTTTCTGGCTGTGACGATTGGTCTCAGCCGGTGTAGTCCCTTTTCTTCTCTTGACATGTTCCTCAGGTAGTGGGAGGTGAATGTCGTTGAGTGAAGCCAGGATACAGCTTGAAGGCTCGGGATGGCGTTGTGGAGTGCCCATGATGTCGAAATCGCTCTGACCTCGTGTGCTCGTTGCTCTTTCTCTGCTCAGGTTGGCATTATCGTACGCAATGTCGATGGTTTTCTTTATCCAACGAGATATCATGGCGGCTGAGGTTTCTCCTGTATGGAGGTCTACTGGGAGGAAAAATTGATTTCTGCCTCTCCGGATGTCTTCGTGTTGTGTTCTTGTGAGGTAGAAACGGAGTGCTCGGATGGGGCACAGTAAACGTTCTGGCTCGTCACCTGCTAAGCTAGAGATGGCTGGGAAGGTTATGGGTTTTGGTGGCTCGGACGGTTTCTGAGTCTTGGCTCGGAATCCTGCTCTTGGGTGAAGGATTGCCGATGAGAAGTTTGGACCAAAAATGCAGCAGGTTGGATCTGCTGAAAGGGCTTCGATTTCGGAAAAACGGGCGCTTGCAGAGAGTGTCACAAGGAAAACAGTTTTCCGGGTTAGGAGGTAAAGGGAGCTGTCTTGCATTGGCTCGTAAGGGGCTTCCGTTTGGGATTGAAGGACGATTGATAAGTCCCAGTCTGAGACAAACTTCTCGTTGTTGGCCGGTCGTTTTCGAAGAACCGGAGGAGGGCCGAAATGCGGGAGTCATCAAGGAGGTTGGTCTTGTTTGCTGCCTTGAATACCGAGTTTAGGGCTGAGCGGTAGACGAGGATCGTTGAGCCTTTGAGTTTGTCGATGTCGAAAAGGTTGGTGAAGAATCTTAACAGTTCGGGTAAAGTGGGATTGACTGGATTAATTTTCCTTGTGAAACACCAATGAAACCATTTTGACCAGTGGCTGTCATACATTCTGTTTGTTGATTCCATGGTGGCTTTAGAAGCGATTCGGGTGGCGTCGTCTTGGTGAATTCCAGCCTTCTCGAGGAGTTTGATGATAGTAACCACGCATGAAGGTTTAGACTGGGAAGGTTTGGGTGAAGCTTCGAGCCCTTTTGTTGAGACAGGAGATCTGGGAGAAGGGGAGGGATCTTGGAAAGTCGACTAGGAGGGAAAGTAGGTGTGGGAACCACGGTGCAGACGGCCAGAGGGGTGCTATTAGAAGATAGAGGCCTTGTCTTTCTTCGGCTTTCTGGAGTATTTATGGAAGGATTTTGAATGGTGGAAACAGGTACGCATAGAGGCTGTGCCATGGGTATGTCAGGGCAACGACTGCTATTGCTTGGTCGTCCGGAATCGGGATGATGTAATTGGGAAGTATGGCATTGTGCCTCGTGGCGAATAGGTCGAGCATTGGAGAGCCCCAAGTTGTGAAGAGAGATTCGCAGATGGATTTCTTGAGACACCACTCGCCTGTTGGGGGGGGGGGGGCCGACGGGAGAGGGAGTCTGCAATGACGTTCCTGTTCCCTGGAATGTGAAGGGGAAGCAGTGTGATGTTGTTAGTGATTCAGAGGTTGAGAATTTCGGAATTTAAGTTGTGAAGCAGTCTGGACTTGGTCCCACCTTCTTTCCTTATGTAAGATAGGGCTGTGGTGTTGTCGGCTTGTACTTGGATTACCTGGTTTCTGATGAGTGGGAGGAAATGCTCCAGGGCGAGAAAGATCGCTCGTAGTTCGAGTAAGTTGATATGGTGTAGTTTGTCTTCCTGCCAAACGCCTGACTTCTCGAGGTTGCTTAAGTGGGTTCCCCAGCCATAATTTGAGGCATCGGTAAAGATGATGTAGTTGGGGGGGGGGGGTGTCGTGGAGTGGGACTGTTTTGGTGAGGTTCGTGACGTCTGTCCACCAGGGGAGGCTTTCGTGGGGAAAAGTCTTCGTGGAAGAGGGGTTGTTGATCTGGATCCAGACCAGGGTTTGACCAGTTGTCGATTCGGTTATGGTGGAAGGGTCTTACCATCCATCGTCCGTACGGGGTCAGGATTGCCATCGAGTTCATCTTCCCGATGAGGGAGTTTAGTTCATGGAGGGAGAAGGTTTTTTGGTTTTGGAATTGGCGTATGTGTCATAGAAGATCTTCTACCCTGTCAAATGATGGGGAGAATCTGGCCGATAAGAGATTGAATGAGGCGCCCAGGAATGTGAATTCCTGTTGTGGAGTGATTTGGAGAAGTTTATGCCGAAGCCCAGTTGGTTTAGGAGATTGATTGTGGTGTCCCTGTCTTGCTCGAGACGTCAGGGGTTCTGGTTGTGTAGGGCCTAGTCGTCGAGGTATGCACTTGCTTTTGTTGCGGATGGGTGAAGTGGGACATGTCCAGTCGTTTTGTTTGAAAGAGAGGCGGATGGACTCCAGTGTTTCCATCTTGAAGTGAGGATTGTCGATGTATTTATTCAGAGGTTTCATGTTGAAAATGAGTCTTTGACCCCCTGTCTTCTTCGGACGGGTGAAGATGGCGCTATAGAAACCCGGCCCTGGGTTTTGGAGTTTGATGATTGCTTGTTTTGCCAGAAGAAGTGAAATTTCCGACGTGAGGTAAAGCGAGACTGGAGACCTGAAGTTCCACGGGTGGGTGTTGGCAAGGGGTGGCTTTGAAAGGAAGGTTGGTCGAAAGCCTTCCCTGATGGTCGAAAGGACATCTGAGTTGTGCGAAAGGTTTTTCCAGGCCGGGTAGAAGTGGCGGAGTCTTGCACCGACTGGGAAGCAAGAGAGTTGGTGACAGTCATTGTTTACGGTGGGAGTTATGGCCGCCGGGAGAGGAGTAGCGCCTGCGGTGGTCGGGAGTTGCGGCACGTTTCTGATTGTTACGTTGGTTGGAGCGGGGGCGAGCCTGTCGTTCAGGTCGAAAGGGATGAGCTTTGCTGATTGAACTGTTGTTACGTGAGGTGTTTGCAGAAGTCAGTGGATTGTTCCAGTTGTTGGAAGATGAGCGAGAGTTCTGGTGCTTGTATGGCTTAGATGTGCGAAAGGACGTCTTGTCTTGGTGAAATGGTTTGGGCTTGCGTGAGATGTCCAGGTGAGGCGCTAAAGTCGGGATTAGGCCGCGGAAGAGTGTAGCTGATTCATGAAGTGGTTGGTTGCGTAGCCATTGTCTAGTTGACTCGTTGAGGTTGTTTGTGTATTTAAGAGCTTCTTCCCTTAATAACACCGGGTTATTGAAAAGTGCTCGGACGGCCCAGTTCATAGAATAGTAAATGGCAAAACTTGCTTTTTGAAACAGTTGGGATATAAGGGAGGATAAACTGCTAAAATCTTCGGGGCTTGCGTCGGTCGAAAGCTTCTCGCAGAGAGCGTTGACAGCCGTGTTCAGCACATCGGCTTGTGAAGCAGCGCGTAGACTGAGGCGTAAACATTTGTCGTTGTCAAAAAGGACGAACGAGAGAACTTCAAATCTTTTGGGGATAGTGAGCGCAGACCCAAAATCCAGCTTAACTTCATTGCAAATGAATTCGCATTCACGGTAAGTGTCGAAACTTTTGGGGTTGGTGGCGCCGTCACCAGATGGTCGAAAGAAGCTTGTTTCGCGGCTGGGCCGTGGAGTCGGGGATCTGTGTCGAGCAATAAAGACCCCTTGCCCAAGAGGGAGCCACCGTTTCGAAGCAGTCAGGTTAACAGAGTTGTTGACTGACCCAGAAGGCTGCGCTGCTTGGCGTCTTTGTCACGCAGGGCGAAACAAAAGCCGGTTTTCAGGCCTCTGTTTCTTACTGGGGCGTTGGCAGATTCAGACAGCTTGTATAAGAAACAATCCGGGACTGTGTCTTCCACGGTCTTGAGAAGAGACGCCAGGGGGATTGTAGGATTGTCAGCATTGTTGTCCGGAAAATGAATGTGTTTTGTGGTAGGCGTTTGAGAGGGCTGGGCTTGCTGCGATGTGCCGGGATCCGTGCGTCGGCGATGGTCGAAAGGTGGCTTGAATGCTTGCGCTCCTTGGCGATGGAGTCAGAGACGTGCGAAAGGCGTTTGCGACTTTCATGACTGACGGTAGAAACAACCAACTCATGTGTGTTGGCCTGGTGTGACGACGAGGTACACGACGGAGGAGGCATTGGAGTTATCTCAGTGTAGTGACGGAAAATGGAGTCAACGAGGTTGTGAGCTTCACAACATGTAATGCTGCGTTCCCTGCGTGACGATTTGGACGAGATCCAGTGTAGAGTTGATGGTCGAAAGGCCCACTTGTGATGAGGCATGGCGTAATTTCTTCTTGGCGTCCCGGAACAGTGCCTTGGATCGTCGAAAGTCATCTTCCAAGGTCGAAAGGTCGGGAGGCAGCAAAGTACATTGACCGTCTTGCAGCGGGGAGTTGGCGTCGTCGTTGGCGGCATGACTGTCTTGGTCTAGGCCGGACGTGCCATGGTCGTCGCAGACGGTCGGGACAGCAGCCGGAGGGAGCACAGAATCCGAGGTCGGAGCGATGGTCTAAAGGGCAGCATCCATCGTAGTGGAGGCGTGCGAAAGGAGAAAATCCAAATTCCTGGTCGAAAGACGGGAGACGAGGTGACGCGTAGGAACCTCTGGAGGAAAATGAATAGTCGAGACGATCCACGTTTTCGCTTATGTAGAGAGGGCTGCACATAGCAGGCGGCTACAAGCAACTTAAAAACCTCCAGGGAGACATTAATCGAGGACAATGTAATGCTGAATTATCAGGTTAATATGTTTGGCAAACAAAGAAAGTGAAATTCTGGCTATGTTAGAGGTGGGTTGGAGGGAGGAACTTTGTTGGTCGGTGATCTTACAGAAGCATTTAAACCTTTAGATGAGGCAAAAAGGGTAATAAATGAAGAAAAAGAGTTAGAGAGGGAAAGGTTAAGTGTAGAGAAAGAAAAATTAAAGAGGGAAGATGATTTAAGGGAGATGGAGGACGAATTATCAAGAGAAAGGTTAGCAAGGGAAAAAAAATTAAGGAAGAGGGAGGACGAATTGGCCAGAGAAAAATTAGTGGGGGAAAAAGAGTTCAAAGAAGGAAGGTAGAATTCGAGAGGGAGAAATTGGCTAGGCTAGAAAGAATTGACAGTGAAAAATTTGCAAGGGAGGCAGAACTAGAAAGGGAAAGGTTAGCTAAGCAAGCTGAGCTAGAAAATAAAAAAAAATGCTAGACAGGCAGCGATCGAAACAGAACGATTGGATAGAAATGAGGAACTTGAAAGAAAATGTGGGAACGAGAAGATAGACAACGAGGGAGAAACAGGAGCATGAGCTGCGTATTAGCGAAAATGCTAGGCAGCATAGTGATGAAGTGCGGGCAAGAGAGTTGTCCTTTAAGCAAGAACAATTAAAGGTAAAAACAGAGTCTGTACAACAAGAAAAACGTTGTGACATGTCAAAGTTGTGCCAACCCTTCAGGGATAAGGAAGACAACATAGTAGTTTTCTTGTCGGGTTTCACTAGAATTTGTGATAGAAAATGGGGTTTCAGAAAGAAGAGTGGCCTTTCAGATTGTGATCTTTGCTAACAGGGAGAGTGCGGGAAACACTCATGCGTCTTTTTTATGAAGACTTTGCAAAGTTTGATTCATGTGTGAAAGCTCTTAAAGTAAGATTTAATGTTACAGAGCAGTGTTTACATAACCAGTTTCGATCAGCTCAAAAAACTGATAAACAAACGTACGTAGATTTTGCTCACACTTTGATAACACTGGGTACTGAATGGGTTAAGGAACTTGATTGTGGGGATTCTTTCCAAAAATTGTTCTAGCAGCTATTAATAGAGGATTTTTTGAATAAGGTACCAAGTCCGATAAGGGTATTGATAAGGGTAAACAAGAGTCTGTTTTGAACTTAGCTTCTCTTGCGAACGATTACTGCGCTAATCGCCAAGAAGCAGTTCTAAGACAGGGGAGTGAATCCGACAATGGAAATGGCGAACCACAGGGGAGAAATAATTATCGTGGAGGAGGTAACAATGGTAATGGTTATCAAGGTAGTCAAGGTAACAGAAACAATGGAGGGAGTGGTAATACGCAAAATGGTGGAGGCAACCAAGGGTTAAAAAGGGTTTAAAAGGGTTAAAGGGTTTAACGAGCGTTAACCACTCCTGGTCATCTGCCCGAAGCCCTAAGGCCCTATGTCTGCAACAGCCAGATTCCCAGGCGGTCACACACCCAAGTATCAATCCAGCCCAATGCTGCCAACCAAGGAAATGGTACTAGTAACAATGGGAACAGCAACAATGGTAATGGCAAC
This sequence comes from Lithobius niger, assembly GCA_023313725.1. NCBI lineage: Eukaryota > Metazoa > Arthropoda > Chilopoda > Lithobiomorpha > Lithobiidae > Lithobius > Lithobius niger. The sequence continues at coordinate 38,199 of JAHWFP010070721.1, forward strand.
AATGGCAATAGTGGTATGAAAAATGGTTCGAGTAATAATGGTACGAGCAATGGTACTACAGCTTCTGCTAACAATGCGGAAGCGAGGCCGCAATATAACGACAATAATCAGTCTAGTAGGAGAACGCGTTTAAAGGCGGACGAGCCACGTAAATGCTTCATTTGTAGCTCGAGCTCGTTTTGAAAATTTTTTTTTTTTTTTAGAATTAGAATTAGAATTCTAATAGTACCAACAATAGTACCAAGGCCTCAGTGGGAAATGTATGTACTCAGTTGCCTAGTGAACACAGTGGAAAGGAGGTTAGCTCTTTTAAAGGTAAAAGTGGTACACAGTCGATGGAAAGCCAGTTATGTAAGAAATGTACTATTAATGGGAAGCCTGGTAGTTATTTGCTTGACACAGGTGCCTTTATGGATGTGGTTTCTAGTAAAATAGAAGAGCCTAGTTCGTTCACTGGGAAACGGGTTGTTTTGTCGTCAGTTGTAAGTCAAAACAGTGACTGACTTTCCTGTGGCTAAGGTAAAGTTGGCTACGGAAGATGACTACATTATGCTGGAATGAGGCGTGTCGCCATTTTTTAAGGACGTAACGTACGACTTTCTGCTTAGCCAAAAGTCTTACGAAACGCTATAGAAAATCGAAACAAAGGTAAACAAAACACGGAATGCGATAACTAGGTCAAAAACTTGTGTCAATGGAAAGAAAAGTAACGAAAAGGAGGCTGTAGATCAGTTTGTTGATGGTGATGTACTGTATAGTCTTTGTAAAGTGGGATATGAGGAAATTGTTCGAAATGTTGCAAGTGAAAATAATGTAATTGCTGAAAATGGTGAAAGTAGTGTCAATGTCAAAGATAATGGGCTTGCCCAAAAGGATACGGTAGTCCAGTCACAACACGTTTTAGTCAATAAACAAGCTAGTGTTGTTGCCGACTCTGTAAGGATGACGGAAATGAGTAAAAAGGTTGTAAGGAAAGAAAATTTAGGTTTGTTGACAGCGGGATTTCAAGACTCATTAGCTGTCAAAGCTGAAATTTTAAAGCAAGGGCAGGTGCTTGATCCTGGGTTGGAGGGATGTCGAGTGGCAGCTGACATTGAATGCACATCTTTGGAAGGATTACATCTTACTAAGGAATTGGTCGGCAGCAAATGGCACCAAAATGGGTGACCAGGTAGCGGTACCTAAAATGCTTATGGAGCAACTGGTAAGGCGGGCGCATGCTAATGTATTTTTTGGGCACATGGCCAGTGGCCACGCAAACGACCATTGCTAGGTTGCAAGAAGTATTTTATGGTCCAGGAATGGGTAAACAAAGTAAGGATAGGATAAAGTGGTGTGAAAGCGCTCAGACATACTTAAAAGGCTTGAGAAAGGGCAGGGAGGAAATAATTTCAGTTCCGGTTGTGGCCTTTATACAGTTGTACAGTTCCGGTCGTAAAGCCTTTCATTAAGGTAGAAGTTGATTTCGTAAAGCCTTTCAAAGTAACGTGTAACGGAAATACGTATGCCTTAACGGTTCGAGATAGGGCAACCGGGTATCCTGAAGCTAACTCACACATGGTAGTAAATGAGACACTGGCTATTTTTTCAAAGGTTGGGTTCTCTTTGAAACTCCAATTTTATCTTGGAAAACCGTTTGTTTCTGAACGGGCAATTGGTTTCTTGGAAGAGTGTGATATCAGCCTTGTAAATAGTAAGCCTTATCATTCTTATTCTCAGGCTGTAGAAACGATGTACAGAACGATGGATGACAGAATCAGGGCTTTGAATTTAGGGTACCCTGACGAAGGGACCGAGGCTTTAGCAACAGCTAAGTTTTCAAGTACGTCTACACCTTGTGAGGCGGCAAACTTCACTCCTACGGAGTTAGTGGATGGAAGACAGGTGAGGCTGAAGAGAGAAATCGCAGATGGAAAGATGAGATTGCACAGGTTACTGCGAGTAAGGGGGTTGGATTGAATGTCATGGTAGTGGAAGGAGAGAACGGAGTGAAAGGTAGAGAGTTGTACAGACGATCTCAGGTGTGAGATTCAGGGGGAAACTGGGAAGGTGACGAGCAGACAAGTGAACCAGGAAGCTATTAGTGGCCCTCTGTCTGCAGGAGTAAAAGAAAAGTGTAGGTGCCTAGTTGTGGTTAAAGTGGAAGCAAAATCTGCTTTACGGGTTATAAACACGAATAAAAAAGTCAAATCTTTGTTCGGATTGGCTGGTGATGGCTTGCACATGTTAAATAACTATGCAAAGTTGGTATTGCCTTTAGCTGTCAGTGTGAACAAAGGGGCACCAGACAAAGTGGGATGGGGCAGTAGCTGCGGGAAAGCTTTTCACAAGCTGTAGTGTGAAAACTTTGCTTCTCCCAAAGTGTTGTTAAATTCTGTTTCTGACAAAGTTTTCTTGTCATTGACATGCAAGGTTTAAAGTGTTATTATTAGCATCGTTAGGATGTGTGTTTCATGTTTACTTTTTTTTGCTGGGGAAAAGGGGACAAACGCCCTAATGCTGAGTGTAGGGGGGTTTGCCATGGCAAATGTGTTATTTCTCCAGTGGTGAACAGTACTTTTGAATTGAATCCAGGGAGGTGGATTGTTTTGTGTGGTATGGTGTGTTTAGGGTGGCTAGAGAAGTGATGGAGCGAAAAGAAAGTTTTTTGAAGGCTTTCTTGTGGCGTGTTTATAAGCATAAGTGCATGGATTGCTCGTTAAAGAGAGAGTTTCCTGAGTACTGCAGAGTGTAAAATTGGTGCGTCGTATTGGTGTGTAAGTGGGGCCGTTTGGTATTGAGATGGTCCTGTTGCAGTGTTGTGGATGTGGAGTGGTGTTGTGGAGTGCAGTAGTGTGTAGCAATGTGCAGAAGAGTGCAGTGGTGTGCAGCAGTGTGCAGTGGTAGAATTGTGCAAAATGAGTTGTGCGGCGTTGGTGATGTGTGCAGTGATGTGTTTGTGCTCAGATGGTTGGAGATCGATCTTTGCCTTCTGTGCATCGTTCCTGGTGATATGCATCACTAGTGGCCTGCACTAACCGTGATTTATTGAGGACGAATCACAGCGTTGGGTTGGAGGTGTAAAGTTGCCATCTCTTGCTTGCTGGCTTATCCGTAATTACCTAATGACTGTAATTAGGGCTAATTACGTCGTTCTATTCGGACGCTCGAAAGAAACATTTGCCAAGTGTGTAATGCTGGTTTTTGGCTACATTTTCCACGTGCGAGACACGTGCGTTCCTTTTGACCGAAAGTCTATATTTTGGCGCGAACAAGCTCTTATAATGAAGAAGGTTTGGTGCCAAAAGAAGTCTTTCCCAACAAACACGCAACAAGGACAGAACTCTTTGCAGAACTGTCTTGTTGGACAATTTCTCGATTCATGTGCCGATTGTTAAATGTATAGTTTTGTAAAATGCGTTATGTCTAAGGATGAAGTAAAGAACTTTGAACTTAACACGTCTGCAGTGAACCTTTGATATTACAATGTTATTGTTTCGTGCTGTGTGTCAGTACATCGACTGATGTATAGATTCGTTTTATATGTATAGCTTTGCCGTGATACGACGATTTAGGTGTCACATTCGGGATTCTCATCACTAGTGTAATGTAGTTTCGTTGCCATGCTGAAGGTAATCTCTCCAAGCATTCTTTTTTCAAATGGTGCTAAAGCGTATCGTTAACGGAATGCTTTTGTTTTTTATGGTTGCGATGTTCCAGTAGTGGATAAAATGTGACAATCAAAAGTTCTTACTTCATTGAGTTACCTCGAAAAAGGTTATTAGCTAGAAAGAAGCAACCAAAATTTAATTTGCCGTATTTTTTAAAGTTAACTTGACTACCATCAGCATGGTATATGCTTCGCCAGAACTCCTTAGCTATTCAGGATGCAAGATTCACAATGGTGAGTGTTAGAAATTAATTCGTAGTTTCCCTCATAATAATTGTTTGATTTACGGCAAATTTTGGCTCAGCAATACTTTGGGGGGTATCAAGCGTTGCAGCAAATTTCATTCCAATCCGACATTTCGTTTGGGCTCCGCCCAGACTACAAAAAGTGCAACCAACGGGTCAACGGACCAACCAATCAACCGACAATTTGCAATTTGGTGTCCGTTATAGGCTACGATTCGCTCGCTCCGCTCCGCCAATAAACTAATTCGTAAGAAATAAGGCTTTCTCACGTTTCCTGAAAGTGCGGGCGAATCATTCGCTCTCCAGCATTGTTAGCATTTGTTTAATCTCTATTGTAAGCCTTGCGTAAGGCTTTTACTGATTGGCATTGTTGCATAAAACCAATGTTAAAAAAATTGTTAAAATATAAAATGGATCGTTCAGGACCCCGTAACTCCGAAATTGTACGACCAATTGAAATAAAGAGCACATCTGCGGAAGTGAGCTAAGAGCCCTCTTTCTAGGACAAATGGTTTTAGTTTGTAGAGACCATTCTGCAAACGTGTCAAAATAGGTCCACTGTTGTGAAATTTCACACCGATAAAATGAAACTCACGAGTGACACTGCATCACACAAGACAAAAATGAAACTCACAATTTCAGCTTAAGTTCAGGTCTCAATGTGACAATCGGAAATTAACAAAAGTTGGTACACATGTGGGCCAAGTCCCACAGGGCTTATACTATATCAAATTTCAGCAGAAAATGTTGAAAGACGGCAGAAAAATTAAACATTGAAATTTCGGCTTTAACATGGGAGACCGAAGTCAAACCGTACAGTCTGTCCTTCCGAGTTGAGATCAAACAATGTTGAGGCGCGCAGCCCCAAGCCATTTTCATTTCTCACCCGTTTTGAAACTTTCGGTTCATCATGCATTGTTCAGTTGCATTGTTCGGGCAGCCCCGGTGCATATGACGGTTGGTGGTATTGAGTTACGGAGTTATCCTAGAAGGTTGCTTAGACTGGACTCCGCATGTCAAGCGGCTGGCAGAAAAAGCTTTGTTTCGTATTCCGATTCTAAAGATTTTAACCCGACATTTGGCTGTTCGGTGTGGTTCGCTCCAGGCAGCATATCGTGTCTTCATCAGGTCAAGGATGGATTATCACCTTCCATTTCTTGGAACGTCGATACGCCACTTCCGGTTGCTTCAAGTTCCGGTCAATGACTGTCTCAGACTTGTGACTGGATGCTTGGCAACCACCCCTGTTCAATCCCTCTGGGTTGAAACATGTGAACCGCCACTACATCTCAGTGCCAATGAATTACTACTTGTGTTGTGCAGGCGAAATTTAAGAAGCGGCCCTACTGACCCAGTGGGGAGGATCCTCCCGGACTACTGTAGTGTAAGGAATAAGTCCTGTCAGTCGTTGGGGGCTACTGGAGTGGGGAATCTCCCTTCTTTTGAACGTTCCAGAAATGCATTTCCGGGACGTAGCTTACGTGTGCCTTCTTGGTCCGTAGAGCTAGGGTCCATCTCCTGCAAAGGCATTCGAACCATGCTATACGGCTTCTGGGTGATGCCTCCTATGTGAGTGCATGGGGTAAATGGGGGAAATTGGTGTAGTGATTCGTTCTCTGAAATATTGCTTGCGTCGCCATCTGAGAGCAGTAAATTCCAGTACGGTTTGTGAACTTGTGGCAATCTCTGTAGCCTTGGATGTCGCCTTGGCTCTCTGTTTTACGTCATTCTATATAGCATCGGACTCTTTGTCCAGCCTGTTCACGCTGCGTAATTCGGCAGCATCCTTTTTCGTCAGTGATCCGTTTTATTTTCACAATTTACTGGAAATTGTGGGTGGCTAACCATAGCCGAATTAGCACTTGTGTGGGTCAGGGGGCATGCGTGTTGCCACAGAAACGAGCATGCGGACACGCTGGCGAAGGAGGCGGCTCATTTGGAGATATCAGAGGTGTCCTTGGTCCTTTCTGACAGAACGCGGCGTACTGCGCTGGATCTCGAACTTTCTGCGTGTGGAATGAGGGGTGGGTCTCGGCGACTCCGGGTTGGACGCTCTTTTTTCTGCACCCTGCGTGCGGCTGTCGCACCATCCTGGATGACTTACCGAACTGGGTGTCTAGGTCAATTACACGCCGGCGTACGGACATTCTCTTTTGCCATTTCATCAACAGAGGCTGGGCTGGGTGGAGTTGGGCTATCTGTTCTATATGCAGTGTGGTTGCGAGTGCTGAGCGTGTGCTTCTTTTCTGCAGGAGGTATGAACGGCAACGAGGGGCAATTGTAGATTGGATTACCAAGTTTCACTATGCCGGTTGCCCGCAGCACTTCCTCTAGACTACGTGCAATTTCTCCCATTTGTGCGGCTAACTAGAGTGCGATTGTAACGCTTCCTGTCCCCTAGGTCCACTGGGTCCCCACGTGGCTCTGTGTGCATAGTGGTGAAAAGCAGCAAACGGCATTTATTGTAGATAGTGCCAGGGAGACATTTTCAGTTGCTTATACACAGGGGCAGTGGCAATGGCAAGCAGTAAGCACACTTACTGTAGTTGGTACTGGAGTGGCAATTTTTGAGGACTGAATGTCTAGTCAGCAACAGCAGCAACAGTAACTTGTACACATTTGTGACCCCAATGTGTGTGGGGGGGGGGGGGGTTCGAATCGTGTTGTGCGTGCCAAATTTTGCATTTAAGCAAGATGAAGTGTCAGTGCGTATCGGTACGTTCCACTTCGATTACTTTCCGCAGTGATCTGTACTTATGTGACAGTTTGATCAGCAGGACTGCGTTGTTCCGTGCTTGAGTGTCTCACATTGGTTGTTTTCGCTGGTATAAGGTTTAGCATAAGATTTAGCGTAAAGTTTAGCTTAAGGTAGTCTCTGTATTACGGTGCATGGCTTCGGGCCAGGGCTCAAATAAATTTCTGGTTCTGGTTCCGCTTCGGGCCAGGGTCCCTTTAAGTAAATTCCACTCCATTCCGCCCCATTGCTTATCAGCATGGTGTGGAAGAACAAGCTGTTGGGGAAAGAACTGATCGTCGGTCATTGGCATCTACGACGATAATTATAGCAGATTCTCAAGCAGATTCTCGATTTAAGGCACAGCCATCTGTGGTACTTCCGCTTTGAGATTATGGGATGGCAACCGCCATTATACGGCTAAACATGGTGAGCAAATTCAGTCGCAGTTAGCACAAAAATGTTGTAGAAACTTACTCCTGGCGATTATAGGGTAAAACGCGCACAGCTACAGTTAAACTACGATACTGTTTGCAAAATTTATTCTAAGACAGGCAAAAATTTTAACTAATTTTACAATGACTGTTCGATTTTATAAATTGATGTTTGCATTGCTATTAAGATACACAGCGTCTTTCTTTGTAGCAACCTGTCTGGAATAGGCCTATTACGCACTGCCTCGTCGCACGCCACAAGCGTGATTACGATCGGAGTGATGTGTAGAGGACTGATCTTAAGAGTGTAGCTAGCAAAATGAGTTCCACCCTCTCTTTCGGAAGAAACAAAGACATGTGGAATCAGGATACCTAGTCTTGATTAGGATGTTAGTTTTTCAACTTAAACTTTTTCGTCAAATGCTTCGTCGAAGTCTTAGGCTAAGACGAAGGTACACCAAAAATGGTACCATCAACCGTATCTCCCCCAAGTTGGTTGATTTTTCAAGGAAATTCCTTCCCATCGGAAGAGTTAGGGCTTGAGGTTACGCTTTGGCAATTACGTATCGCCTTTGAGTTGACTGGGAAAAGCAGCAACAGGTGATGATAACTGTGTCGCTTCGCCGGTAATAATTCCGAAGCTGATGAAACACTCGGGTTGCGACTAGGCCTCCAGCTAGATAGCTTTTTTTTGTTCAGTGTGTATGAAAATTATTAAAATGGTAGCATCTGCCTAAAGAAGTTTATTATTAACGAACGTTCAAAAAATGAGTATCGTTTGTCGTTGGACGAACTGTATTAAAAAAAAAAATCTTTTACGTTGCTCATCAGATTTCGTTTCTTTGCACTGGGATACAAAATACAGTAAATTAAAATCGCGTTCAAAAGGCCCTGGTCGTTGTTAAATCAGACATGTTAAGCCATAATAATTAAAAATTGGTTCAATGGTTCGATCTCTAGGTGAGAGCAAAATTTCGACCCCGTTGGGCTTTCCGTCACAAGAATATTGCGGTTACATTAAATTAGCATGTGTAAGACCCTAGGCCTTGCCCATACGTAAGTTTTAAGCTATAGAACTTGAAAATAGGTATAATGGTTAGGTCTCCAGATGAGGGCAAAGAGACCCAACAACAACGAGAACTGGGCGTACTGTGCACGCCGAACGGTTCGATTGTTGTCAGTAAAACGTGTAATACAGTGAAATAGTTACGACACGACCCCAAATACCGAATTTCGGTTGGTCTATGTCAATGCTGGGCGAAACTATAGGATTTCAAAGTTTTACCTTTAACATGGAAGTTCGTGCTGAGGTTTACATAAGGATCACGGTCCTTGATGAATCAAACGTTAACTGAATGTCAAACTTCAAGCGTATCGGTCGCATAAATTATTTTATCTGAGTGGAATTAGCTGGTAATAAGAAGTAGTAGTAGAATTCTTGGTAATAGTAATAAGTAATTAGCATGTTGAGATACCTTTTTAGCATTGAAATACTCTATGCACAGCTCTGAAACAGGACTTTCTGTTGTCTACTCGGTAAATCTCGTCGACCTATCCAACTTCCAAAACTTACTGTCACATCAATATTTGGTATTAATTACCAGAGAACGCCAGTTTAATGTCTCAGGTAAAAGAAGAACTTTGCCCAGACACTGATTATATACTAACTAGAGGAAGCCCGTGCTACGCACGGGGTTGGTCATGAATTAAGTTTACAGATCCACTCCCCCCTCCAGGCCCCACTCCCACTCCCCACTCCCAACCCCCTCAATCTCACTCCACGCTCCCAACCCCTTCACTCCCACTCCCCACTCGCACTCCCATCTCCCAACTCCCCACTCCCTACTCCCACTCCCATTTTCGCACACACTGGCTAAGAAACGCTTTCACGGAATACAATTTCTTCCATCCAATTTTTGCGCACACTGGCTGACAAACGTGATTTTTGTTGGCCTCAGTCACTGAATCTGCGCATCCAGTGGCTGAAATCACATGATGCACCGTTTAAAGAATGTGAGCGCTGAACCATCATCTTTGATTGTAAAGGACTACTTTGCAAGATATCAATGATCAGCCTCGTGCTCAGCAGTGATTGTTGTTGTCGACTTTGAAACAATTCAGCTCAGCTGTGAAAGCCTTCATCTGCGAATTAAATAAGCCATTGCATCGTTTCCAGCTGCCACAACGTAGCTTAGTTCGATTTAAAACTATACGCATTTAGCTGAAACATGGATTCTTTTCGTCAGATTTTATTAGAGGCCTTGGCACACAGCCGTACGCCCCTTCTAACCTAAAAATACACATTTAACTACATTAAGAACTCGACCAACTTAATAGACATCATCACAAACCCACAAACCCACACATCAGCGTGAACACCGTTACGCACAACTCCATAAGAACTCCAAGTTGCCCCAACCCCAACTTCACAACAACTCCAAGGTGCTCTAACTCCAACTCCACGCTTTGGTACTCATGACAAGGCCACCTTCTCTTTCCCATTTAGGAAAAGTTCCAGCGACACACTGCTACAACTCTCCCACAGCAACACCTGACTAGAATAGCACAACACTTTGTACGGGATTCTTTTATTTTACCCATCAACAATCAACGGTTTGGACGATAGTTTTCAATCCTTAGCATGTGCACCAGGAATTGTTAGGCACCGTAGCAAAGACATTACACGCATAACATAACGGCTTTAGCTCTGGTAAGAAGCAAATAAATTAATAAATGAGACATGACACTGCGGTGCCACGCGGCAGTTTGAATGATAGATTTTCTTGGTATGCCAGTAGCTGGGTTGTTGTAGGCTTATTGTAGATATTAGATAGAGCGCATAGTATTATGACTTCAGCTCTTGTAAGTTCTAAATAAATAAATAAGACATTACACGTGCACGAAAACAATGAGAAGCGATTAAAGTGATTGTGGTCCTTCCGGTTTTCCTTTAACTTTCCTTTTATCAGCTCAGCCGGGATCAAGAATTATTATG
>JAHWFP010070722.1:3091-39473 GCA_023313725.1 Lithobius niger
GCAACACTAGCAATTTAGCCGAATGGTGCAGAAGGAGAAACCAAGATTGCTAGGGGGCCAGGGGGAGCGCCATGAGCTCTCACAGTGGGGTCTGAAAGCTAACTCATTTTTGCTATTTGCCTTGTAGTGTAACGTTGGAAGCGTTTTTGTAAAACCTTTTCATTTATACGTTCTTATAACTGCAATAAACGTGTAAAAAAATTAGAAATGTAAATCTTTCACTTTTTAATAACTAAGTGCTTATTTTTTAAACACTAATCATGCCTTGTTAGAAATGTTTGATAATTTTAAGCAAAACGTGGAGTTGATAATTGTCTTACAGTTTATTTTTACTAAATTTAGCGATATCAGTACGGCTCAGCTTGATCTTTAAATTAAAGAGGCATTCCAGCCCAGCAAAGAAAAAAAAAAGAAAAAAAACCCTTGTCTGTTACAATCCTTTACTTTTTGAACAGTTGTAAACACACACAAAAAAAAAGAGATAAGTTGAGTTAAATTGAATTAACCTATCAATTAATGAACTTTTTTATTTCTCCATTTTGTTACCTTGTTATTTTAGTGATTTAAGGGAGAAACAGTCGAAGTATAAATGAGCTAAGATGAAAGTTGCGTCCTCGACTTCGAAATGCAGCCATCTATTGATAAATAATTGTACCCAACTGCTATTGTGCAAGTTCTATCTTAAAATTGAATTAAATACTCTGGACAACGGCACTCTACTGTTGTTTGTCTGTTTTGAGTGACTAAAAATGTCATAATAAATGTATAAAATTGACTTAGCCAATTTGCCGAATATTCCTTGAAAAGCCAGTACGGGTACAGGGACTCGTCCTCGCTCTCGTGCTGCCTGGATACAGAGTACTATTCATATATAATGAAAGGGGTGCATCCAGCCAGAAAGTCATATCGTATAACAATCCGTACGTGTATTGAGTGTTATTATATTTTATTATTACGCGCTATTATCTTCATAGGAACTCGTTCTGAACGTCTTCGTTGATAACTTGTCTCACGCTCAAAGTCATTATTTTGTACCACTACGTTGTCCAGGACGATCTGAAAAGCGTTTCAGCATCGAGGCCATTACCGGAAGTTGTCTGGAATAGGAAAAATTGAAAAGCTTCTCAGATTCCCTTGGACAACCTATAGCTGTACAAACAATGACTTAGAACGTGAGACAAGTTAACAATAAACACGTTCAGTGCGAGTTCCAGTGATCATAATAGTGATTATTAAAAAAAAAAACTGGATTGTTCTACGATATGACTTCAGGCTGGTTTTATCCTTTTCATTGTATGTATAGACTCTGTTTCTATGCGGTGCACGTGCGACAACGAATTTCTTGTGTACGGGTGCGCCAATCACCCCTCTGCCCCCCCCCCTCTCTAGTTACACCACTGCCTTCAGATTTTTTTTTACATGAAGTAATCCGCGCTGCGAAAAAGAACAAAAGAACTCATCATCCATTTTTGGTGTTTGTCTGTTTGTCTGTATGCACCATAACTTTTGAACCAATTGTCGTTTCATTTCAAATTTTCTACAAGCAGTCTCTTTGTGGATTTAGGTTCGTACACCAATAGAATTAGACGGCACGTTTCCGGGATTACAACTCGAGTACAAGCACGGTTCGTAAGGCATCATTAGCTCAAAATAGTTATAAGAAGTAATTTTTCAGGGAAATTCCACCATCTAAAATTAATGTACAACTTGACAAGTAAAACGATACGGTGTTCGAAAGCTATTATCGTGGCGGAACATTCAGGGAACAATTCAACCCCTACACCAAACGTATATGTATGTATCTTCGCACGTAATTTGTCTTGGCTGGTGCATTTTCTAACGTTTTTACTGTTTTAAAAACCTGAAATTTTTAAACTGATTTCTTTCACTTTGAAAAGTGTTACGAATGAAAGATTGGTTTAACTTAATTTTTCGTGCTGTTTTTAAAAGGACGAAACCTCTGCTATTTCTTAATATCCCACGCTTAATTCGCTTTGCAACATTTTCGTAGGTTTGAGAGTGTTGCAAACCGTGTCCACGACAGAAAACGTGGAAATTGAACGGGTTTGCAGCATTTCCATAACATCCGCCTGCTTGTCACAACCTAAAGCGACAACGACTTGAAATATGGTGGTATTCCATAACAAGTCAAGTATCCACGTTAGTTTTTACTCGTAACTGAATCAAACATAAGGGATTTTGAAGCCAAAGCCATTTTTAAGGATATTTCCAGCCTTACTGTGTTTTTTCCTAGAATTCAAGGCTTCTCAAGGCCTGAATTTGTTTTTTCCAAAGGCCTTTTCCAGATTTCAAGGCCCCGTACGCGTCCTGGAAGTTAAAGAAGCAATTTGGGAAGAATTTGTGACTATAGTTGCGGTTTCTTCTGTCCTGTGTTCAGCTGCAGTGAGCGCGGCTAAATTTCCCTTTCACCGAAAACTAAGACATTGATTTAAATTCGGCAGAACAGTATTCGGCAAAACGGTATACACCGGGAGGGATGTGGTGTTGTAATTCATGGCCTTTACTTACATGTCGACAGTGAAACACTGCCAGAGTGTAATGTTTTGCAACAAAAGGTTCAGAGCAAAGCATTAAACTGGTAAAGTAGTCATCACGAAGTGTCAGTTTTCATCAATGTAAAAATGCTTAATCGATTGCAGTTAATACATCATAACATTATACATAGGGACTGTATGTACACAAGTGACGACGGGAAAACCCACCCTTCTCCGTATGTTCAGATAAAGAGGGAGACAACTGCGGACGTCATTTTTGCTGTTTTCTCCATATGACAATAATATTAGGGGGTGAGGGATAATCGTCTAACTGGAAAATCAAAAATTGGAAGAACATATACCGTAAAACAGTATAACGGAAAGTCGTCTAACAGGAAATTCGTATAATGGAAAATCGTCTAATGTCCCTGCCGCGTTCGCTGCGGCTATACATATAACATCAGAAACCGCAGTTAGACGTTTATCCATTGTACGATTATCCATTATACGATATTCCGTTTTGATGATTTTCCATTAGACGATATTCCGTTTAGACGATTATTTATGTAGATATTACACAATTATTCCATTAGACAATTTTCCAGTTAGACGTTCGTCCGACCCCCCAAAATTAGTACGATGGCCAGCTTTTTAGGCCGATCAGCCGTAAGTTTTTTGCTCTTTAACCATGTTATGTGTGACGTCACAAATTTACTACATCCGAAATATTTCACGAATCCCCCATCCCCCGTCTTGCATGACGTCATTTGTGTCTGGCCTCCACACCGTAAGTGTATTACTTTCACATGCTCTGTCTCTATCCAGGACCGGTTTCATACTCCTTTTACGTCGGTACTTAGTACGTACCTAGGCCCACATGGCCATGTGTATGACCGTTTCCCATTTCGCCGAATTTTTATCAGTGTCTTAATTTTCGGAACGAAAAATAATTTTTTTTTCAAATTATGTGCCTCGCTCGCGCTGGGGCGAGACGTAAACATCAGAACCCGCAACTAATCACAAATTCTTTCCAATTAGGATTGCATTTCAAACTTCTCCAATGTCACATTTTTAAATCATATTTTCATTCAGCGAAACGGGATTCGGTGTAACGGGAATTCCCCTTTTGCCGAATTTTAATTAGAGCTTAATTTTCAGCTATACGGGGAAAATCTCGACGAATCCGAACGGTGAACACTCAAGTTTAGCTGACATTCACCGAGAACATTGGGTGACCAGGGTTGGGACAGAAAACTTGGCGGTAGCCATTTTTGCTCTGATATCACTACTTTCTATGCCGAAAAGTTGATTGAACGGGAATCGGCAAACCGGGATTCGGTGAAACGGGTATACATCCATGGCCAGGCTCTGCTGCAATTTTCAACCGCCATCTTACACATGGTTCATATCACTTTAGTTTCAAGGAACTTCAAGTCCCAAACATGAAAAAAAAATGATAACTAAATATGTAAAAACTGTCAATTTATGGCAAAATTCCAAACAAACACATCACAGATTACATACGTACCATCCACGAGGCCTTTATTTTGGCATCCGACTTCCACGGCCTCTACAGAGCAAAGTAGCAACAATAACGTCACATTCACTGCGGAGCTAACGTCTGAAGCCAGTCGTTGTGTTAGCTGCAAAATACACCTGGATGTAAAACACAACTGTGGCTTTTAGTCAAGCCAATGCCATGAGAGTGAATTTCTTCGGCCTAAAAATGTGCGATTTTTTTTATCTTTTTTTTTCAGGTTTACAACCTTAAAACAACATACCGCCTGCCTTATAACCTTCCGCCTGCCTCACAACACCCACGCGCCGATCACATCCGCGTATTTACCACAGCTAAGGTCAACTGAGACAGTAGCTTCGTTCCTCGCAACGAAAACGTGGCTGCTGTCTCAATTGGCATTGCGCATAATAGTCCAGCCAGCGTGAACCCATTGATTGTGTCGACACAAACCGGAATGATTCTCGTATTTTAAAATCACAATTTATAATTTTCTAGGCTAGTGTCTTATAATTTTGCTTCGGCGATCTATTGGAATAATTAATTTTAATTTTTACCGTATTAGTCTATTAGATTTTAGATCTCATGGTAATTATTAGAAAATTAGTAGATGTACACACAGAGATGAAACGTCATGATTATTCTACGCGCGCAATGCATGATTTAGAGACGGGTCGTTAGTAAATAAAGTTCCATTATATTCAACATAAAATCTCCTAGACGCCACATTTAAAAAAGGATTTTTAGCAAGGTAAAGACTAACGGTAAGGAAATAAGACCTTTGGTACCGTACTTGATGTGGAGGATCGAGAAAAATGGCGCTGGGAGGTATATCCTTTTAATATATGCTTCGCAGCGTTAGGGATTGGACAAACACCGTATTTATAGGCCTAAGAAATCCACTCTCATAGGATTGGCTTGATTATTTTTGACCTCCATTGTTATCCAGTGTCCCTTGCAGCTTTCGCAATGACACGCTCCAGATGCTAGCTCCATTGCGAAATTGGGCATATTGCCAATACTAGGTTAATTCAATGTTTCTCAGGAGCGGTACTAAGAAAAACTGACACGGGGATGTGGTGTTTTTATTTATTTTTTAAATTTTTGTACGCGGCGTTTCAGGTGCTGGAGATGGCTTTTTTTTCCCACCAAATGAAAAAATCTCTTCCATCAGGCTACATTTTGTTGTAGAGTACAATATCTACATGATTTTCAAACCAGGTTCAGCCACGTTCAGAGTGCAAACGCTTCGCATTGGATACAAATCTTTCTTTAGCTCCAAACTTTTAGTTGTAACATGCCTTTGAACGGCTCGTAAGACGCGTTTCGAGGCCATCATGTAAATGGAGCTGAGGCTGATACGGCCATCGGCTCCAGGAAGTGGTTGATGAAGAGATTGATGCGTCATCTGAATTTTTTCTTTTACGTTATGGCTTAAAAACGCTTCGAGCGCTGAGCAAAAACCTATGTCGGTGCTCTTGAGAACCACCGAATTAACTTTTGGCGTCCACACAAAAATGAATTTGACCAATGAACCAAGTGCACTTAGTTAATGCCGGCATGCTTTGTAGGTTTACGATGATTTGAGCAATAACTTTCACTGGCCAAGCACCGGATTTTTTGGGGTTTTCAATGACTTACGAGGTTTTACAAATGCCAAAATTAAAAATAAGGACTTGTCAGGTTTTTCAAGCATTGGTACAAACCTGAATCGCCGTGCTCATTCGTAAACAGCAACAATATAGCAGAATAGCATTTGATTAACCTGAGCCGAGTTTCGGTTACGAGAAACAGAACTTTGGGAAAAATCTACTGAGGAAGTAACCTAGATATGATTACTGCACTTTGTCAAGGATAAATGCAACTTGTGTAAGATCTGTAGCCTAAAGTTTAAAACAAGTTTTACATTAGCTATCATTAAAGCGACATCGACGTCACACTCCCCGAGCAACGAACGCACACTCACCCTCTCGTATGTAAACACAAGCATGCATTGTTTGGTTAATTCACTCACTAACTGATGGGTTAACAATATTAGCCATTCAGCTATTGACTTAGTTACTAGTCTTGAATGCAGCACTACGCAAGTAAGGTTTGGTATCTTAGGGATCTTGTGGAACGCAATGTCATCTGTTTTGTCATTATTTCAGGCAATAGGCTTATTGCAGACTTATTAACCAGACCTGCATCAAGTGAATAACCACCGACATTCCTTACACAATTTAACCTTCAAGGTTTACGCACAAACGTGCAGGAAATAACAGCCGAATAATCCTGTATACCTCTTTGCTAGGAAATGTCTAATATTTTTACTACTATACGTAACAAAAAGTGATGTTTATTAACGATAAAAATAAGATTTTATTTCACTTATTGGTCCGTGTGGCAATAATATTTTACCACGAAAATACACTACTAAGTATTTTTTTAAACTCCTTGTTGAGTTAAGCAAGTGTTTTTCTTACGCTATAAGGCAACGGTTATTGCCATAATAATTGTAAAATATCGTACTGATCCATCCCCTACATCCTGTAGATCCGGAGGGGGCGTATCAGGGGATTTTAACCCCTGCCCACAGTAAAGCATAATTCGTCTCTGCAATCAGTAGTGGGACGAACCTAGTTTATACTACATTTTGAATGTTTTTTGCAATTAATTTGTCTTTGCGACAATGTCAAAGGTTGGTTACAATCGTAACAATGAGCTCATATACGTGCAAGCATTTTTGTTGTATTGTAATTAACTGGACTCAGATTCACGGAGTAACAATGCACCCTTTTATTATTATTATTACTTTATTACTTGAGCACTACAGACCCCAACGTCATGGACTCACTCTACTTACGGCTAACTTAACTCTAACATCCGGTGCACCAAAAACTAAAATACCCTTTTATCGATTGATTGATTGATTGATTTACTTCACCGAGCCGTGGCCGTACGCCATGCGCCCAGATACAAAATCAAAATACACACGTATCAAACACTCGTAGACAGCATACATATGTTTACACGGAAGGCACATCGTAAACGAAGAGTGGGAGACGGAGAAGGAGACCAGGATACTCGTCACAGCTGGACACCTGTGGTTCCAACGAAAACGGCTACTGCCCTCAGCCTGGCCCTCGTCACAGGTGACAATCCACAAGAGAGAAGGCTGACTACATTCTGCGCCTGACCGGCATACTGGAGGAGGCGCTGCCGTTGGCAACGGTGTCTAGGACAAACTAGCAGGAGATGCTCTGGTGTCTGTGGGGACCCACAGCCTGGACATGCTGGCGATGTGGCCCAGCCCACACGGTGACGATGGGCTGCCAGAAGTGAATGACCGGTACGTAGGCGAGAGAGGACCCTAGCCGTCGAGAGTGGAAATAAATCTAGAGGTGACGCAAGGGTACACTCCGACTGTACTGCAAATAGTACACGGCCTGTAGAGGCAGACGCCCACTCCCTTTCCCATTCTACCAGCAGAAGAGCCCTCAAAGACGGACGCCTGGAGACTGGAAGGGAAACGGGCCAGAGGGTATCATACCCATCCTGGGCCGCAACACGTGCCAACTCATCTGCCAGCTCATTCCCCGTTGAGCCGGCATGGCCTTTCACCCACCTGAGACATACACCACCACGACGTATTGCAGTATGAAGTTTACGGCACACTTCGTATAGAATTGGATCACTGACATCCTGCTGCTGGACCGCACGACGCAGAGCAGCAATAGCAGCTTGCGAATCCGAATGAATAGTGAACGATGGCAGATCCATGTCGAGAGCAATATCCAGCGCCACTGAAATGGCACACAACTCTCCCATAGTACTAGAGGACACAAATTATCTCTGCACTTTAAATAATGTCTGTTCGTACCGTACCTCTAATCTATTTGTCATGTATTGTTGCGAATACTTAACAATATGCTTTCCCTATTTTATTTATTTTTACTTGACGCCTCGCTCTTGCTTTCCGTTTCCGTTTTTAACAGCTTATGCATTTTATGCATAAAGCAGTTTTTGAGATACAGATGGGGGGGGGGGGGTGAGGCGTGGCGATTGTCTAATGACGTCAAGTCCCACTCGAGTCGTTTATTTGAACGGGTCATGGGTATCAATTATTAGCGCCAGACCGGAAGTGCCTGGGATAGCAGTCGGTGATCCTTGATTTTCAATGAGAACACGTGCCAGCAAATGTTAGGCTTTGGTAGGCAACAGTTTATGATTAAATCGTTTGCATATGAATGGATTTAGGTCCTTGACTAACAATGTTTGCCAATTATGTTTCTGTATGAAAAAAAAGTTGAACCGGAACTGGCCCAGCTTATTTCAGCTGAGGTTTTGACAACATCCACGGAGAACGGAATTCTATCTGTTGTTCGGCTTTGGGCTAACCACTGAATAAAAATGGCGGCTACTTTACGGTTCGCCGGCTAGGCTGTCCCAGTATTCTACGCGTATTGGCAATTCGGGTAGTTAAGTGGCTCCTGCTAATCAGGAAATTATTGTATAATCGAATATTTAGTGTAACAGTTTTTGTAGTATCAATTCGACAAACGTGTGAGGCAATGGGATAGTGCATATTAGGTGCGTAGCTAACGGATTTAGAAGGCAGGGGCAGCGCTACACAATAAAGGTAGAATTATAAATTCATTCCACGATCACTTTCGATAGTAAAATAAACAATAGAGGGAACAAGTTTACTTTACGCACATGGCCCAAAAAGAGAAAAAAGAGAAAAAACCTACCTTTAATTTTCACGGAAGGCACTACAAATTGATCCTAAATTGCGGAAACTCGTTAAATCATCATTATCATAACCTAACCAATTAACTGCCCCAGTATGAA
The DNA here is from genome assembly GCA_023313725.1 of Lithobius niger. Lineage (NCBI taxonomy): Eukaryota > Metazoa > Arthropoda > Chilopoda > Lithobiomorpha > Lithobiidae > Lithobius > Lithobius niger. The sequence goes on from JAHWFP010070722.1 coordinate 11,936, forward strand.
ATGCCAAACCCCCAAACTTACCTAACCTTAACCTAACTGACAATAACAACAAAACCACACGAAACTGACAATAACAAACAACACGCCTATCGGAACTGTTTACGAAAAAAAATATACGGTGCCCTGCCTGCCCTGCGAGCGAACACAAACACCGTATAGATGTACGGACTGTGGCGCTACAAATCGACCGTTTTAAGTCGTTTTAACACATTTCCGCGATTTAAAACCAACTGTCCATGTATTTAGGAAGGTGTTGGAGCCATTTGGAATCAATATTGTAAGGATATCGAGTATGTGCCTAATGGAAACTTTAGCCCAATAGAGAGCTTTGTCTTTCGTCTATGAAAATAATAATGTTGCGATTTCATAATGGCAAGCGTTCTTTGATAGCAAGTGTGTCAGTTTTTTTTCATCCAATGTGCAGCTTGGAGCATCATAGAAACAAAGTACATTATATCTTGTTTCATTGGTACAAGTAACAAGACAGTAAACACCACAATTCAACAGGGCTGGTATACGCAGTTATATTTTTCATTGACATCCGGTAAGGTGGTGGCGATGGTGGGGGGCTGCCTTGGTGTCTAGACGGGATCAACGAATTTAAGGACAAATCCCCCTCCCCCCCAGCTGTGCCAAAATATTATTAATTTTTTTTATTCATTTACACTTTGTTTTATAAATTTAAGCATTTCCAACAACATTGCTGTTCTGCTCAAACTTCGAATACACTACTACATCCAGCTCGATAATTTTTTTTGCATAAGCAGTTTATGAATTTTTTTATGAAATTCTTGTTTTCGCTTTTAAATTTTTGTAATGTTTTTAATGGCTTTGACCGCCATTGTATTTCCCTAATGACTTTTCCCTCTGCTGATATGGAAAAAAACGTTGCTAGGTCATCCGTCGTCAACTCTAAGCCAAGGATATCCTGCGCACAATTACTCGTACGGAGTTGGCAGTATCTTTGTGTCGGAGCAGTGACATAAATGTCACACGGCATCAGCTTAGGATGTGGTCTTAGTAAAATAGCGTCACTACCATCAACGTCGTAAGAAAGTAGAGAGGTAATTCCAGTTTGTTCGTGAGAGCAAGAGAAGAGCAAGATTAATGAGATAATCGTAATAAACAACAGACCAATCCAGTGTTTTTGTCATGTCTGTTGATGGTAGTCTAGTTTGTGAGAGAGATCCACCGACGGCCTTAGAAAAGGGGTAGACGTATACGAGGTGCACCTCTACTTCCACGGTTCCTTTATTGCTTTTTAGAGGTCTGTGGGATCAAAAGTCCACGCTCGTTATAGTACCCTAATTTTCAGTCCTCTCGATAGAATCTCAGCCTTGTTCCCTCGGGCACCTTTCCAACTCTTTGCCTGAAGTTGCATGCTGTTTTCCAAGCCTAGTGGTAGGAACAAGAGAGCAATACGTTGCGGGCCATTAAAGGGACATACCTCCCAGCGCCATTTTTCTCGATCCACCAGATCAAGTACGGCCCCAAAGGTCTATTTACTTACCGTTAGTCTTTCCCTTGCTAAAAAACCGTTTTAAAATGTGGCGTCTAGGAGATTTTCTGTTGAATATTGTTAACTATATTTAAGAACGACCCGTAACTATACGATGCATTGCGCGCGTCCAATAATCATGACGTTTCATCTCTGTGTGTACATCTACTAATTTTCTAATAATTACCGTGAGATCTAAAATCTAATAGACTAATGCGGTAAAAATTAAAATTAATTATTCCAATAGACCGCCGAAGCAAAATTATAAGACACCAGCCTAGAAAATTATAAATTGTGATTATAAAATACGAGAATCATTCCGGTTTGTGACGAAACAATCGATGACTTGATTGTGTCTCGTGTACTATTCCCAAAGCCAACCTAGACAGCAGCTATGCGAGGAACGCAGCTACCACCCCAGCCGACCTAAGGAGCTGTAATTGCTCGGATGACAGTCTGCGCGTAGCTGTAATTTGGCACGCGGAATGTTATAAGGCAGGCCGGGTGTCCCTTTAAGGGTATTATCCAAGTTTGGCACTCATCCTGTCGCCAAAAAGAGGTGGTGTTGGCTCGCTTACGAACTGGTCACACCAACCTAACACATTGTTTCCTTTTGAAGGGAGAATTTCCTCCTGAATTTCATTATTGTCACCACCCGCTTCCGCGAGACAAAGTAGCGCATCCAATGGGTGACGAGCCTGTCCTCCTCTTCGGGGGCCTGTAAATTTTTGCAGATGTGAGATAAAATCTAGTTTGGGCAGTTTGTTTAACACTTCCTATGTATGGCGCAGTGGCAACCCGGACCACCGCACTGCGACTGAGGTTGGTGCTAATGACCTAGCTGTTGACATACCATTAAGCCTCAATCCCCCCCCCCCCGCCCCCCACCCCCACCCCCAAAATCTGAGCTGAGCGCCCAAGAAATCCCGCTCACCGTGTCACTACAGTGCCAAGGCACAATTCTGAAAGGGACAGACAGGCCCCTTAACACTTAATCGCCGAAGCCTGAAGAATTCGTGGACATAGCATCAAGATTTTTGTAGTTGCTGTGGCAATGGTATCGTTAACTGCTACAGCTTGCACCCAGGTGCACGAGCTGTACTATTTAGTAACTAAATGTCCACTGAATAATAATTAAGATGCCGCATGGCTTGTGTTTGTGTCGTTAAAAGAAATTTCTTTGTGCATTCCTTTGCTTCCTGCAAGCAAGTGCTAGAGAGCACTAGATGATGCTAAATGCTGCAGACTCTCATTTGGTGGAAAGCCACCTTTAATGACATATGATGCAAGGCCAGCTGAGATAGTCGCTGCGTTCCTCGCTCCGCTCCGGGCGCGTCAGCGTTGTACTTTTCCGGCATTAGTTAGAGACAGACACGCCAGGAGTCGTCCAGTATCGTCCAGTCGTCCAGTATCGTCCAGTCGTCCAGTATCGTCCAGTCGTCCAGTCGTCCAGTCGTCCAGTATCGTCCAGTCGTCCAGTATCGTCCATTCGTCCAGTCGTCCAGTATCGTCCAGTCGTCCAGTATCGTCCAGTCGTCCAGTCGTCCAGCATGAGAACCAAAGGGATGGGTATCTGAACCAAATTTATGCTGGAAAATTAGTTGTTTACTCGAACTACCTGTTAACTTTAAACACACGAAGAATAATGATCAAATTGCGAGATATGGCGTGTACTGATGGTTTCTTCTACGTACATTTTGTTCAGATACCAATATTCCCGTATGAACAGAAAGTAAAACTCACTCCATTCGTTTAGTCAAGACACGTGGCTAAAAAAACAGAACACGCTTAGTTCATTAGCGTAATTCAAGCCATGTATGCGTATTAAAATAATCCATTAGTTTTATTACGTAAACGTAATTTTATTTAATTGCAAATTCTATTTAACTATAAGTAACCAATGATGCAACCCAACCCAGGAAAATATTAGGTTATGTGGTTACCTGATTCGCTGATTTTACAAAATCCCGTTTTCCCGAAAATTATGCCAAGCGTAAGATTCAACAAAAACGAATCTGTGATTAGTTAAACGACTTTCCTTACATTCATGTTTTTAGTTATGACATGGGCCATGCCTCTGGACCATGACCAAGTCATAACCAATACAGCCAAGGATTCTTTGGTTTTCGCCTGCGTGTTTCGTAGGCCTATATGACAGTTAAAGATGGCCTGTCAAGGACCAAGCAATGGCTTTCTAGGTTTTTTTTCCCAAGGATTTACAAGAATCCTTGGACTTGTGCGATAAGGACTTGTGCGATTTTCAAGCACCGGTACAAACCCCGAACTGCCTTCGTTAATTCGTAACCAACAATATCTAGTGGCAAACGCTATAGCATTGGATTTGCTAGTGGTCATCGTGTCTGGGTGGTGAGAGAACTCAGCTTGGTTGCTGGAGGTATGGAGATCTGGTCGAAACCCTGGTAAGTGGATCTGGGCAAAGTCACATCCAGGACTGCCGGCCAGGGTAGCGTGGGAGGCTACCATGCTCCTTCAACAGCTATGAGAACTTATTATGGACAATTCTGGACATTTCATTCAGGCCCCTACAATGATCGGAGGTTTCCCGGTTCGAATTCCTGGCTTTGCCCCTTCCTTTACCGGGTATTTCTTCTCTCAAAAAAGACTGGTTATGTTCAAAATTGAGCCGGTTCAGCCATACAAGCATTAAATTGCTTCGGTTGACTTAAGGTTCAGAAAAATTAATTTATTAAAGAAAAAATAAAACTTGGAGAGCTTCGAGGGTTTGGACAGTTATGAGAAACAGAAACGTCAAAATTATACTGGAACGTACCTAGACATGATTACTGCACTATGTCAAGGGTAAATACAATTTGTGTAAGATTTAGAGGCCATTTTGACCAGACTAAAGGGTTTTAGCACTGAAATACCACCGCCTGTTGATTCGCGACCAGCAACACTAGCGACAAACACTACGGAATTGAATTTACTTGGAGCCGAGGTTTGATCATGAGAAAAGCAGAACTAGGGTAAAAATCGACTAAAAAAATGCTTAGACATGATTACTGCACTACGTCAAGGATAAATACAACTCGCGTAAGATTTATAAGTCAATTTGATACGACTAAAGTGTGAAATAAGTAACACACTACTTTAGGGCAGCAAATTGGCAATTTCGTCACGACCGCCATCTTTGTTTCCATGTTCTATTGGCATGCACCAAAATGACGTCACACACCCTGCGCAGTGACGAATGAATCACTCGTTCTACGCAAACATAGACATGCATTGTTTACTCCATTCACTGCCTCTGACTCTAATTGGTTATACCAATTCATTACATTTATAAAATAAAACAAAATAATAATAATACATGAAAAAAAAAATGGTTTTACTTCCAACAATATACATTTTATTAACGCTGTCTCCATTGCAGAAAACTACAGTAACGACACATGTATACATATGCATTTGACCTTTGGTCATTATACAACAGATGGTGAGCCTATTTGGTACATATTAAACATTTTTCACCTTTTTGGTCACATTGTTAGGCCGCCCGCGCACTGAGTGGCCAGGTCGCGCGGTCAGTGGTCGTCGCGGCCAAAAAACACGGCGGCGTGCCGCGCGGCCACGTCCGTTTTTCTTTGATAATTCTCGATCACGTGGTGAAAAATGAATACGAAGCAAATATGGTCGCTCTGTGGCCGCCTGCAAGACGCCCGAGATCTCAGTGGCCGCGGCGACAGGCTGGCAGCTGCGGCCAAGTGCGCGTTGCTACACACACCGTAAGCATTCTATTTGGCCGCAGCGACCTGGCCGTGCGGCTTGGCCGCTGTGTGCGCGGTGGCCCTTAGATTAGTACGCTAATAAAGGAAACAGAATCGTTGGCTTCTTACTTCGTAGTCATCAATTCAAAAACAATATCACTAATTAATTTTTAAAATAATTTCTCTTGTTTGTAAAACTAAGGATCGCCAATACGCACTTACACCATTCCAATCAGATACCAATGCAATCCGATGCTTTTACTTAAATTAATCCCATTAATTTTAATGGGGGAAGGACTGTTTTTTTTCCCTATTCAGAAATTAGTTGCTTGATAAAGCCCTTTTTAATAATGGACGTAAAATTAAAAACAATAAAAGGAAAAAATTTCCAGTTTCCAGCTCTGTGACAGAGCCAGTTGCGCTAACATGTCTTTTTAGAACCTCTTTTTGGTTTTTACTAAATGACTGGATAATGAATGAAGCTACCTGTCTGAAATTACCACCAGTGTGAAGCACCACTGAAATTAGCACCACTGTTATTGTTTTTTACTAAACGACTGAAGCCAGCTGTCTGAAATTAACACCACTATAAAGCTCTAGAAAAAATCATTCAAAAGACGAATTGGAATATCAAGTTGATCATTTTGGGCAAAATTATTACGAAAACCAATACTGATCCGATGCCGCTAGTATCGGTGCCGATACCAAAGCCAATACTGACATTGATCCGCCAAGCCTTATTGAAACACACGTATCAGCAGTGAAAGTGGGATATAATGAAGCAAGATATGAAAAGTTTCAACCACAGTTGGCCAGAAACATACACTCGATATTACAGCGTTTATGTCCTTCTTTCTCCGACCATCACTCGCGAAACAGCAGTTAGTCTGTACACCAGCTTTGTCTTCATTCTTCATGATCATATTTTGAAGTCTTTCCTCTATACCGAAGACGGCTGGATCATGTCATTTCTATGTCACTTCTACTGTAGCTTCCCCAAAGGCCAACCCTTAGCAAGATATCACAAGGAATGAGAATGTTAGGACTTCTACAGGAAGAGAAGCAAAAGAGCTTCCTAGCCTTAATCCCCTGGTGGGCATGGACACTGCTCAACCATTCTATGTGGTGGGCTAGAACCCAAGCAAAAATTAGGAGGGGAAGCCAGTGCTTCCAAGGGAACTAGGCTAAGCTAGAAAGAAACAAGCAGTCGGAGATGACAAAACGTCACCGAATATGGCTTTCCATTTGTTCAGTTCTTGGTTCAAAATCGCGTTTACAGTTTTCTCAACAATAGTACGGCAACTGAATAGTGATGATTCATTAGAGATTGTGTTTCACGAAGTCTTCATGGCTTTCCAAGATTAGTTCATGCTCAGGAGATTGTTTGCAAGCAAAATGATACTGGGATTGCTTCAATTTACACATCAGTGTCACAGCTAACACAACGTAGGTGGAAACAACAACAAAAGTTGTTGATTCCGTTGCAATAATGGATGTTACGAAGCTTTGCACTCTTGCCAAAAGTATGCAGATCGCAGAATGCACACCTAGTTTACCCCACAAATATAACAGTGTGGCAAACAATAGCAAGGCAAACTCGGGTCCAATTTCCAATAATGCCATACCAGTAATGAATATCACAATGGTGAACTGAATCCATGGATATTTTTTAGATTTGCGTAACACTGCAAAATTGCTTAAAGTTTTAATTAACCAGTCGGGAAAGGGAATGGTGACATTTTCTTTAATGAATTCATCATGGCATCTGCCGTGTGTCTCCAACTCAAGTCTAAGGCTTATATTGTTTCCTAACCAGCTGGGAAAGGAAATGGTGCACTCGTTGGTGTCTTCATACCGACTTTGTCTATTTATGCCCCTAATCTGGTCTCGTCTCTTACGAAAAGCAAGGATTATACCTTTCCTGTTAACATCAGTACCTGTCATGTCTGTCATGCAATATCGCTGACCATACAGACAGTAAGTTACAAAACGGTCCAGTCCAACCATGACCCCTTCAGCACTTATTCCTATCAGTACAACAATGAAAATCACTGCAATTCCTGGTGCAAAGTTGTTAAAACCATTTCTGAAAACTGCGCAAGAAATTAAAGCAAACACTACAATGTGCATGAGCTTATCCTTTAAACCCAAAACAATCTCGTTTATTTGGGGTCTGGAAGGTATTCTATCGTATCCTGTTAACCAACACAAAACACCCCGGTAACCAACCAAAAACATGCTGCTAACCCAACCAAAACGTTCCTTCTTCACCCGGTACTTACCCCTCTCATTTATCCACTCTACCTGGTCAACGAAGATATCCTTTATACGGAATAATAACTCAAAACACAGTCTCGCAATAGCAATATAACAAATGCCGAGTTCCGAAACCATTACATTCTCTCCACTTTTGAAAGCTATGTACGATAGCACAGAGACAACTAGGACAAGCTTTAACCTATTACCCAAGTTCATAGCATCCTGAAACAGGAAGTGTGTTCTTGATTCCAAAGATCTAAAGATGATGACCAGTAAAATAAAGCTCTGTACACCCACTAACACTCCAGTACGGAACATAACAGCGGTCTCTACAGTTGAAAACAAATAGATCAAAAATATATGAATAAATTGGGCTAAATAAACATCATTATGCATCACAATGTTACTGCGGTACTTGCCTAGAGTAATACCGCTCACAAAAATGGCACAATTATCACTTTGGACACTGACTCCCTTACCATATCTGCAGAACGTAGCCATGTGCTCACAATTGAGTTTTTCAATATCGTAAAGTGGCTTTTTTTTCATAAACTCACTAACACGTGCAAGAACTCCGAAGGCGTTTTCAACAACAGCTTTTTTATAAATCTGCCGTCTGAAATCGTGTTTATTGTTAATTCGTATATTGCCAACCGTGTCCTTCAATTTGTCGAATCGAAGCAAGATTTTCTGTAATTCAAGACTATCCACTTCTTGATCAGCGCGTGCATAATGCACAATGTATACGTTTTCTTCCTTGGTGGGTGCCATGAAACGACCGACAACTACTGCCCAGTGTTTGTATGGGATACGTGCTCCTGCACTAGCGAAACAACGCTCAAATTCAATAAGATCACCAATCTCTACCTCTGCTTCAATGTTTTTAGCTGTGGTGAATTCTCTATCACATCTTCCTCTGTTTTTGCCGCTAATCTCTTCTCGCACCTTCTGAAGACCTTCTTTTTTAACATCCCATTCCTTTGCTATCTCAGAATACTGTTTACAACGTCGACAGTAAGCTGCAAAACGGTCGACCTTGGACTTCACAAGATCATATACAGAATGGCCGGTAACGTAGTCCCTGAATGCGTCCATACGACGATCCCTGTCCGTTAAAAAAACACAAAAGTTATGGATCCGTAAGAGAGTTTCAGCAAAATCAGGATTGTAAGCAATATTCACAATGTACACTTTAATCTTCCCACTAGGTAACCAGGCGCCACCCCGTGAAATGAGCTTCCTGGAGCCACCAGTAACTAGCGCCCATTCATTGCGTGAATAGTGAACCACGGTAATATGACGGTTACCTTGATATTGAATGATATTGCCACACGTCATTGTTATTGGACCATAATAATGATGAAAGATGTCCTTACGCAGTGTTTCTGGTAGAACTGCAGCGTATTTTCTCGTAGGCTGGGATACTTTTCCTGTTTGTATATATTCATCCACCTTTCTAACGCACTCTTCTTTCCTGTCTTCATCTGCCATGGTAATCCAACTTGATAAGTCATATACAGAAGGCATTTTCTTTGTAGGACAGTTTTACCAGGTTGACGCCCTATTTCTTCACCGAACGTCAGTTACCTACAAGTGGAATTGCAAATTTTTTAGTTTTCTTGTAACATATTTGTGGCAGCATGTTAACATGTATATGGCTGCATTTAGGGCATCCAATCCCAGGGTCCTGAATATCCCAGGATTGCTACAGGCAAATCCCAGGTTTTCCTGAATTGAAAATGAGCTAAACTCTAGTCAAACAGGAACTTAAAACCTAATTACGTGTTTTTTTTTTTAAGTAGGTGTTGCAATGATAACCCATTTCAAGTCTCACCGCACTTAACTCCTCTCTCCATCAACCCTGTCTTAACCTAATTTATTATTTACGTTTTTATTAACAAATATGGAGAAAAGTTGGAAAATTTTTACATACCACTCTTGGCAAATAAAATACCAAAAGAATTTTGGGAAATTAACAAAACTGGACAAATAAAAAAAAGACAAAGCAATGGCTTCTTGAAAAAAAAACTATGCTTAAAGAAACAATTGTATTTTCGGTACAAATGATTTATTTTTCATCCAAAACTCACTGATTAGTTTTGTAAGATCATGTATTAATATTTGGGTTTTTTATGTGTTAAGTGTTTATGTAAGAATTCTCTGTGTTAAAACATGCCGAACTACGTACAAGCTCTTTTTGTGCTTCGTAGTGGCTTTGGAAATGTAAATAATAAAAATATCTTTTCCGGTTGTTCATCCATGATTACTGTTGTGATTTGTTTACGGTTTTTTTGTTCTTAATTTACAATAAGTTACAACGCGCGTACGCCAGTTCTTGAGCAAAAGCAGTGCGCGCGGACAATCTGCTTGGCCCGCTCGTGGTATCGTCACGCTAAAGCAAAAACTCTTTCATTTACAAATCAAACGCGTGAGCAGGCGCGTGAGCTTGATAATGCTGGCCGATACTCCGTTCCAACTATGCTGTTTCACAACTTCCCCTTTCTATAGCACCAAGATTCGATGCCATACGGGTCACGGTCACTGTAATTAAGATATCTGGCCGTTTATTTTGAGCATTCAACCTTTTAGCACACCACGTTTTCCTTTCTTGTGACGCCAATGGAATCCGTTGATGCCGCCATTTTTTTTTATCCCACCATGCAACAACTAGGCGTGCGAGCGTCGCTTGGCGCTCACCGATCTAGGTCCAGTAGATATTTGCGTGACGCTTGAAAATAGCAAAACGCGCGCGTTGGCCCACCTGCTCAGTCTACAAATTGTAAATGGTCGCGCTTAAGTGTTGATCATGGGAAAAACTCTAGTTTCACGCGTCGAGCTTCACGCGTACGCGTTGAAATAAATATTATAAACGCACCCTGTCTGTTTGTCTGGGTGTCTGTCTGTCTGTCTGTCTGTCTGTGTGTTCGCGCTATAGCGTTTGAACGAATTATCGGATTCCTGTCAAAATCGGCCAAACTCAACGACTCCACCCGCCACATCTTACGGAACCTTCCAATCCACGAATGGCACTCATTGTTCAATGGCCTCATCCCCAAACTCACTCCCCACCTGGACATCTCAAAAAAGCCGAACGAAATAAGAAAGAAACCGACGAAGCACTTCTTCAAAAATCAGCATCCCTTCCCAAACAAACAACGTAAGGACAGCTCCAAATACAACGAGAAGCCCAGGACTTATTACAATCGTGATGAACTGAAATAGTTAATAAAACTTTGGGGCAGTACTTGATGTAGAAGATAGAGGGAAATGGCGCTGGGAGGAATGTCCTTTTAATGGTAAATGACAATCACGTTTGACTTTCGCTCTGGCAAACATAGTCGGAGAAGAGGAAGCCATTGGTGGTCTAAACGTGGCCGAACAAGCTCGCGCATTCCAGAATTTGTGTTCCAGAATCAGACTCTCAACGCTCATTTTGAACTCTAAACCCTGTGACTGAGGCTTCCTTCAATTTAAGGCAAGTAAAGGCATATACTGAATTGTGAATTGCTTTATGACCAATCCGTTTGAAACTTATGTTTTAAGAATATCACTCTTAAATCTGATTGTCAGCCATATGCGTTTTAAAATAAATGCTCAACTTTAATTTGATTTGACGTTCCAAGCTCAGTTGTATTCTAAGAGTGTTTTATGCTTTGCTTGGTGAAGTTCCGACCACAGATTAAATAATAGTTATTGAACCCGTGGCGAACTATATCGGAATTATCACCCGATGGGCGATATCCCGAACATGGCCAATCTGCAAAAACTACGTCATCGCGACGTAGTTCGAGCGGATTGGCCATTTGAGGGATATCGCCCATCGGCTCATAAATCGGATGTAGTTCGCCACGGGTTCTGTAACTAATTTGTCGTACGGTCTGTAACTATTAAAATGAAAAACAAAATTGGTGGGGAAAATGAAAGGTTTGCCTTCGTAAATGGATTAGTTATAAACTGTGTTGTTTATGCCAACGTTGTGTCGTCACGTTTGCATAACTTTGTTTTGCTGCAGTCAGATTTGCGGCCGATACCATTCGAGCGAGACGAGGGAGAGCAGGCGTATGAGTCATTTTTTTTAAAAATTACTTTAAGGAGGAACGGGTTTTTTTTTTTAAGTCAGTGAACTGATGTCTGTTGCCTTGGCGCACATCACTGAAACTTCGTCATGTAAAAATTACATGGTTCTCCTTAGGTTCACGTCAGAAGTGTTTTTATTATTTTTTTTTTAATTCTGAGGCAATGTGTCATCCTTCTTTAATTTGCATAATGTGTTTTTCGCGTTTGTCATTCCCTGATGCCATTTCATGGTACTAGTACGTCTTTGGTGGCTTTTTACGTAAAACGTTGTGGATGTTGACGACAGCGAAGATTAATAATGCCCAAGAAAAGATGTCGGTATTCAACTTTGTACAGGCAATTCAGCGGTAACGTATTCCTGTAAACAGTTATGTGTTAAAGTGTGGGCTGTTAAAATGTTGTGGGTGTATTTCATTTTCGGGAGAGTTGTGGGGGGGTGGCGGAGGCAAATACCTTTAACGCTTAATTTTGAGGGATGAAATTTTGTTGTTTCAGTTGGTGTTTCAAAAGGGCGACACAAGTTCACGTTAGATTTGTGATTTACAGTCGCCAGGTGTACTTTTTTTTTTGGGGGGGGGATGGAGTTAATAAGTATTTAAAGTGTTCATTTTCTTGTCTATATTTCGAAATGTAGAACTACTTTATAAAACCATACGTGAATTAATTAGCTTTTATCTTTGTTGCTTAATAAAAAAGCATGGGTGTCAATTTTACTTTATGAAAGTATTGGCAATGTCGTTTCATCCACTTTAGTGTGGCAACATGAATATCGTGCACTATAAAGTGTGGTGGTATCTAGACACACGCTAGTGTGTCGCGCCAAGTTAGGCAACAAACATCACATCAATTCAATTGTCAAGGTTGTAAACCATTGTAGCGCGACGCCAAAGCGTCAGTGTCTAATATCCTGAAACACAGTTTGGTACATTTGAGGTACTCTGGGAAAAATAATAATGCGGCACAAAAGCTTAAATTGTGGTTAAAACGGAGAGCAATGACCCACCTGACAAAAATAATTTGTGCAGGAATGTCAGCTAAGTGACTTTCAATGCAAAATTTGACCCTCAATAACGTTGCACATGTGTTACTAGTTTCTAATTATTCTAGTTTCTAATTCTAGTCCGCTCATCCCCATGTTAATTCCCATGGGGCGATTATTTACCGACTAGCTTTGTTGCTCGCTTCGCTCGCTTATTCCGCGTCGTCTCGCTCCCCTCCCCCTCCCCTCACCCCGTCTCGCTCCCCTCCCCCCTCATTTAATTTGCCGTTTGGTCGGTAGATGGCATCGTATGTTTGCGCTGCTGGCCGTTGCGTTCCGGGTGCAGCTACTATCTCAGTGGGCCTTGGCTGCTACTCTTATAATTTGCCGTTCCGTCAGTAGATGGCGGAGATGGCATCGTATGTCCTGCTTGCTGCTGCGCTGCAGATGGCTGCGTTGCGGGATCTTGTGTAATTATATATACTCGCTTCGCTCGCTCATTCCGCATCGTCTCGCGCCCCTCCCCCTCCCATCTACCCTTCCCCCCCGTCTCGCTCCCGTCCCCCATTTAATTTTCTGTTCGGTCGGTAGATGGCATCGTATGTTCGCGCTGCCGGCCGTTGCGTTCCGGGCGTAGCTACTATCTCAGCGGGGCTTGGCTGCTAGTCTTATAATTTGCCGTTCCGTCGGTAGATGGCATCGTATGTCCTGCTGGCTGGCGCTGCAGATGCAGATGACTGCTTCGTATGTCCTGCTTGCTGCTGCTGGCTGCCTTGCGGATTTAGTGTAATTATATATATAGATACCGAGATAGCGGGAAGGCTTCCAGGTATGAAATTTGACGAAGGGCTGCAGTACGATACGAACTGCGCACCTTTTCTGGTTTAAAACCTGGGGGTGAAACGGGAACGGCGTGGGATGGCGCGTAAGTACGAAAGTATTGTTATAACCATTGTTAGTATTTTCGGCATCGTCTCTGATTGGAAGGCCAAAGTTCGGACAATGCCAACGTGTATACTGACGAGCGTGTCTAGACACACGCTAGTGTGTCGTCACAAATCTAAACAACGTTGCTAAAGAAATTGTGTCTACGTCCAAATCACGAAAAACAAACAAAATATCAAAATAAAGCCAACAACTGGTAAAGAGGCCACCAAGTTGAGAATGGCTCGGCCTCATCAAGGAGTGATATGGATAAAATAAAAAAAAAATGTTTTTTTTAAATTAAAACAAAACCATAAACTAATAAAGAGGCGACTAAGTTGACAATAGTTCGACCTCTCAATGGAGTGATACGAATTTAAAATATTGTAAAAGTTACCACTCAAGCAACTGTTGATGTGGCGCTTGTTACACATCTGCAGACTAGTTGAGTTGAGTCTATTGCACAATTAAAAAAAAAAGGAGTGCATATCATATGAAAAATCAAAACTGGTAAAAGTTTTCATTAAACGTCCAAATTGTTAGTTGGTGTGATAAACTTGGCGAATGTTTTGGTGTGTTGATATCACTCCTTTTGAAGGGCCGAACCATTCGGAACTTGTCAGTCCCTTTTATCAGTTTTGGTTTTTGATATGATGGGATATATCGCTACGCGTTTTTAGCATTGTGAAATTTAGGGACCGTACGATAAAGAACAGTGTTTAACTCCCTCAAACCGCACCACAATCTCAACACACGATATTGGATATCGCCCCACTAAGGTGTGGTGATATGGGACGTTGCCATGCACAGTAAAGTGGGGTGTTGTCACATAATTTTTAGATGATTTTTACATGATGAAGTTTCAGTGATGCACAACACGATAATAGACATCAGTACTTTGAAGTAAATAAACACCTCCAACACTTTTTTTTTCAAAGAAAATTCCACCTTCAAATACAAAACGCCCCCCCCCCCCCCCGCTCAAATGGCATCGGCCGCAAACCTAACTGCATCACTGCAAAATTATGCAAAAACATGACGACATAATGTTTGCATAAACAACACAGAAGGGAAACTTTCCACTTACCCCAACAATTTTATTTTTCATTTCGAAAGTTACCACCCGGGGCGAACTGTATCGGATTTATGAGCAGATGGGCAATAACTCTTACATGGCCAATCTGCTCGAGCTGCGTCTCGATGCACTACATCTTGACGTCTAGTTCTCGCGGATTGGCCATGTGCGGGGTATCGCCCATCGGGTGATAAATCCGATATAGTTCGCCAGGGATGGTATAACTATTACTTGTAGCTACCTATTCTTACTTACTTTCTAAGCAATCGCACACCATCAACTTTCCAAGAAGCCCCCTGAACGTCTGACTCATAATAGTGTTAGACGGAATATAATTCTCTAACACTGGACTTGAGCCAATGGATTGGAGTAATACAACGAGAGCTCGAAGAGAGCAGAGCTACTTTGCGAACTATTTTCGTCTGTTCGTCTCACTACGCGCTTAGCTGTTCTCTGACAGCCGACACTAACTTGACGTTTTGGCCTTGAGTAAGTAAGCATGTTGGACCGATGGAGGAAGAAGCCAGTCTCGCAAGAAATGTTTAATGTACTTTCGGCTGGACGGCTTCAGACATTTTTACATGTAAAGAAGTGCGGTGAGAAACGGAAGTGAGGATTTAACATCGATTACATGTCTGTCTTTATCTGTTAGTCAGTCCTCACGATAACTTTCGAACCAATTGGCCAAATCATTTTACATCTTCCACAAGCATTCTCTGTCCTGTTAGTGGATTTAAGTTCGTACCCCAATCAAATTAGGCGATATGTTTCCGGGATTGTACCCAAGTACCAAAATTCAAAGGACATCATTAGCTAAAATAGTTACAAATGATTAAAAATGTCAATATTAATTTGCGGCCGAGGGTAAAACAAGATTTAAAAATGCCTCCTGCTAGGGGATAAACACACAAAAGATATCGAAACGAACAGCAAATTCTAATTTTCAGCATAAATTTGATGGTCCGGTCACAAAATACATGCAAAAATATACACGTGTAAAACCCCTAACTAAGTGGGAGTTGGCTATGACGAAACAGCCATCTTCACAAAATGGCGGATTCATCATAGCCAGCCCCACTACGTAGGGGTTTTTACTTGTATATTTTAGCGTGTTTTTTTTGTGTGACCAAGACGTCAAATGCATGCCGAAAATTAAAATTTGCTGTTCGTTTCGATGTCTAGCAGGAGGTATTTTTTAATCTTGTTTATAAATAGCAGGAGCCTATAGAAAACAGCCTATAGTTGTTTTCTATAGGCTCCTGTAAATAGTTATTACGCAGGTGTATTCAACCATCTAAAATTAATGTACAACTTTACACGTAAAACGATACCGTACCTGAAAGCCATTAATCACGGAAGAACACTGACGGACAAATTTACGTTTCCCCCACCACCCCCCACACACACGCACACCAACTGTACGGTGTCTTCACGGCTTTTATTTTCGTATCTAAATTATCTTGGCTGCTGCTTTTTTTTTTAAACCTTTTTTACTATTTTAAAAACTTGAATTTTTAAACTGATTTCTTTTACTGTGAAAAGTGGTACGAATGAAAGAGTGCTTTAAGTTAATTTTTCGTGTGAAGGTATGCCCTTTTCACTGATGAGTGTTTTGATTATTAATTCATTACCTTTAACTAACACTGAATAATTTTTGTAAGTTGTTGTTACTTACTTTTCAAACGACGAAAGATTTAGGTCCGTATACCGAATGCTCCCCTATAGAACTTGACCTCCAGACCTTGCTTAAATACGCGATGGTTTTCTCTAACCTTGCTTATATTTCTACGGGTAAGCAAAAAAAAAAAAAACCTGCACTTTGAGAGGATAACACCATCTTTGGTGTAATTCATGTCCACACCCATGAGAAACTTTTAGGAAGGGGTGTCCACTGAAACCTGTCCAAAAACCAACATGGCGGCCATTTTGTTTTTAAAATGGGCGCTATAAATAAAAAAATATTAAAAAATCGTACTAATAGATGTAAGTTTAGTGCCGACTTCTAGGTTTTAAGGCAGGGAGTCGAACCGTTTTTTTTCAGTTCGGTTTCTGGTTACGGTTCGGCATTATTTAAAATTTCGGTTCGGTTACGGTTCGGTTCGAACCGGTTTTTTTTTTTTGGTTTTAACCGGTTATAACCGGTTACGGTTTTAACTGGTTATAACCGGTTATGGTTTAACCGGTTTTACTTGGTTACGGTTTTAACCGGTTTAAATACTTAACTAGCTAAAATTATTTGCTCGAACAACTAATACCGAACAAATAAGTTTGGCCTTAGTTTTCGAATTTGCTTAACTTTTTAGTTGCTTATTCTGGTTGCTTTTTAGTTGAACATTTTTAAAGCTTTTTATCTGCTTAGTTTTCAGATTTGCAAAGCTTACAAATATAATATCAAAGTCAACAGCACATTTTTTTTTTAATGGAGTATCACTTGTTCAGGGCCATAAAACACGTAGCTCACTCATTTTAACGAAGCTTTTTACATTGTAGGCCGCCTAACTAAAGTAGTTTTAACAAACGGAAAAAAAATCAGAATTCTTTCAGAGCACTTGCTACCAAAACTAGGCAAAGTACTACAGTACGGGAAATTGCTTGTAGTGGTTCCCCCAACGTTATTGCAGTTTCCCACCACCCTTTCTTTTTCATACAGGCCTGGTCTGGCGAAGACATTGTCTGGGCCTTTGCTCGACGCTTTCCCCCCTCCCCACCCACCTTCGCTTCGTATACAACTGTAATGCGGAGAAAGGTTGGGGTGGCGGGGAAAAAAAGTGACTACAATTTTGATGTATCATCGTTACCGTGCAAACTATTCCTGGTCGCGCAGAATATGGCATTGTAGGAAAACCCATGCGGGATATAAGTACTCATTGTTATGCTTGCTGCTTAGTTAGCTTAGCATAGCATCATTCTAAACGGCATGCTAGCATTACAATTTGTTTTAATCAAACTTAATTTAGCCAAATTGTACTAAATAAAACAAAAACATCGAGTTACATAACTGCACATTCGTTATTAAAACTTTATTAGTTACTGTTGGTAAATTTATATCCTTAGTTACAGGATGTGAGTATTGCTAAAAACAACGATGATGATCCAGAAGTGACGTCAAGCAAACGCGCAAGAACCGAAAAAAATAACCGATATTTCATTTCGGTTTGGTTACGGTTACGGTTAATGCCACATGTAAGTTTTTCGGTTCGGTTACGGTTTCGGTTCGGCAATTTCAAACGTTTTTTTACCGGTTTTCGGTTACGGTTCGGTTACGGTTCGACTCCCTGTTTTAAGGTGTACCAAAGTCAAAAAAAAAATGCTCTAAACAATTGCTAGGACTCCACACGATGAGATATCAAAAATGGGGCGAAATTCAAGTCTTTTTTCATAATTTTAAAATATACTTATAGAGTAGAGACAGATTTGAATTATTCCTGAAAAACGTGAATTCGTTTGCAATGACTAGTAAGTAACTAGCAAACACCAAGTAAAATCCGTAGTGTAGTGTAGTGTGTTCGTAATTAGGAACTAAGTTGTGGCTGTTTCTTTGTTGTAGCACTGCACTTTTCTTCCAGTTCACCGTAATTTACATCTTTAAACTGCTGCAATAGCCGGTCTAATTAAGATAAATAGCTGTAAGTACGCTTGGTTGAAAGATAGAGAAGTATATTTTCCAACAAGGGTAATTAAAACGTTTTATTGTAATTAGGAGCTAAGCTACCGCAGTTTATCTACGCTGCAGTGGTGTGCTTTTTGCATCTATTTACCACAAATTACATCTTTAAACCGCTGCAGTAGCCGTTCAAATTAAGATAAATGGATGTAATTAGGATTATATGAAAGGTGGTGAAATGTATATTCCAACATAGATAAAACGGTTTATCGTGATTAGGAGATAAGCTATAAGTGTTTATTTGTGCTGTAGATCAATTCTCTTTAAGTTACATCTTTAACGTGATGCGGTGGCAGTTCTAATTGTGATTAATGGATGTATTTTAATTACGCTTGTTGGAAAGGATACATCTCCAGCTTTCATCTAAGCCAAATTATATCCATTTATCTTAGGTAGAACGGCTACTGCAGCATTTTAACTTGAGACGTAAAAAGCAAAGTGCTACACCGTAGATAAAATGGCATAGCTTAGCTCCTAATTACAATAAATAGTTTTAATTACCCTTGTTGGAAAACATATACACTATATCCTCATTTCATCTCAGCCTAATTATATCCGTTGTATTATATCCGCCCAAAGCTCATCCGTTGTATAATGACCAAAGGTCAAATGCATAAACATGTGTCATTACTACAGTTTTCTGCAATGGAGGCAGAGCATTATTAATGTATATTGTTGTATGTAAAACCATTTTTTTAATGTATTAAATGTAACGAAAAATGTTATAACCCGTCAGAGTCAGTGAATGAACAAAACAATGCATGCCTATGTTTTCGTACGAGGGAGTGATTCATTCGCCACTGCTCAAGGTGTGTGACGTCATCTTGGCGCATGAGAATAGAACATGTAAGCAAGATGGCAGTCACAACGAAATTGCCATTTTCCTGCACTGAGGTAATGTTTTACTTATTTCACACATTAGTCTTATCAAAATAACTTATAAATCTTACGCAAGTTGTTTTTATCCTTGCCGTAGTGCAATAATCACGTCTAGGTACTTTTTTAGTCGATTTTGACCCTATATAGTTCTGTTTTTCTCGTAATCAAAACTCGGCCCGAAGTAAATCCAATTTTGTAGTGTTTGTCGCTAGTGTTGGTGGCCACGAATTAACAAGCAGGGGTTTTTCAGGGCTAAAACCCTTACAAGTTCTTACTTTTTCATTTTGGCATTTGTAAGACCTTATAAGTCCTTGAAAAGGCAAAATTCCAGCACATGGTCCTTGAATGACCTTGCTTTAATTGTCATAGGCCTACCAAACATTCAGGCACTAACTAAAGAATACTAGCAGTATTGGTTATTATGATACATACATCGTGTCAAATTCATTGTTATGAAATCGGAGATGGATGCCAAAGCAAAGATCTTGTTGTTTATGATTTCAGGATAAGTATTTACATATTTTGTGTATTTATAGTCGGTCGTTTTTTTTTTTTTCTTCATGTTTGTGGTACTGCTGCCGGTCCCGGGGTTTTCTGAAATTTAATGCGGTGTAAGTCTTTGAAAGTTGTTGAAACTGATTTTGATATGAGCGCCGAGCATGATAACGGCTGAAAATTTCAGCAGCGCCCGAAGCCATGTAATCCTAAGCGCAAACCACGTTTCATACCGATCTGGTAATGGTTTTAGAGAATGGGCCCGAGCAGACGCTCAGATCATGTGAAAGGAGTTAACGATATGGTTCCTACACATGACGTCCTGCAAGATTGGGGAAGTGCGGAATTGACTGAATACTATACATATACTGGAAAGCCCGAACTAAGTTGGGGGAGAAGCGTATATGTTTGTTGTCAGTTGTCACAAAACACCTAGAAAACAAAGATCTCCGCTGACTTTAATTCGGCTTTGGAAGTTCGCATCTAAGAAAAAAAATTGTGTCTCTCTCTCTCATATCAGGGTGCCAGTTTTGAGGCTTACTGGCCACGAAATTAACAACATGTCATCATCTGGTTTAAAATCATGAGTGAAAAATAGTATTATAAGGAACTTTATATACTCCTGGTATGATAAATTGACCACGTATGGTATTATCAATAATTTCTTCACCTTGGCCCCTCCATCTTGTTTTTAATGCAACATAGTATTCCAGTTGAAAATAGCACTCGAACCTACTTTTTAATACAGATAATTTTTCTCAATCAATCGATTCATTCCCAAGATGGTAAAGACATTTTGTACAACCAATCAGTGTTTTTTTCATTTTGGAGTGCAACTCATGATTAATAAGAAATTAATTAAACGTAAGCAAAACTTCAAGATTTTAATTAAACGTAAACATAACTTCAAGATATTAATTAAACGTAAGCAAAACTTCAAGACATTAATTAAATGTAACCAAAAGTTAACCGTCAACTAAAAGTGGTAATATCAGGCCGAAAACCACTAGCGGTAAAGATATCAGCCAAGTTACCAAGTGCCTTGGCCATTGCAAATGGCGATATCAAATGCAATGATATTTTGCCAAGTTCAAATAACAACTAAACAAATAATTTAAACAAATTACGATCAAGCAACACGAGAACAAAACTTGTCCGATTAAATTTTCGAGACTCCTTTCCTCTATTATGACCCCCCTTCCCCACATCCTGTCCCCTCCCCTTCCCTCCCCGTCACAGTTACATACAGTCTGTCGAAAAGACCAACTTAACATTCAGCCGGTTCAGCCATACAAGCATTAAGTTGCTTCGGCTGACTTAAGGCTCAAAGAAATTAATAAAAAAAAAACAACAACATGACCTTAACCTCCTTTTTGTTCCCCAGTCATGTCAACCAAACCGACAAATCACATCACGACTCTTGTTAATGTTAAACTGCTATGTTTAAATGGTTAACATATAACAATCAATCATTAAAACTATGAATACATGCATTAATCAAACGATTGCACAAAGATTACGCAGAGACGCAAAAAAAAAAAAAAACAGGAAATGAAAAGACAGACCGCCAAGTTTTGTTGTGTTGCTTACTCGATTTTTTTGATTGGTTACTTAATTGTTATTTGATCTTGGCAAAATAGCTTTGTGTTCTGATACCACCACTTGCAACGGCTACAGGATTTGGTAACTACGATGATTTGGATTCCTTTACCGCTTGTGGTTTTTTGGTCAGATTAAATTAAACGAATTTTAGCTAGAATAAAAGGTAAGTATAGCTTTGGATATGCGACGTGTCTTTGCATTCTTGCAGTTAACAGATCAAAATCATCGGAAATTCCAACATGGCGGCAGTTTTAGATCTGCCACTTCGCAACGAAAACAGCCAATAATGTGAATTCATCAGCAACTGGGAAATTATTTCATCGGGAGGAATTCTTTATCTTATTGTCAAGGATTGTAAGACTGCAAGCATTTACTCAAACGATGTCGGATTTGGCTGATCTAGGTAGCGATGTTAGCAAGACAACGACGCCTTTGCCATCGCGATTAAATTCTAACTGCGAGAGCGCAAAGACGAGACGCTGCGTATACGGGTCCAACAAACTCTTCTAATCTTCTTAAAGACATTCTTCGAGTCCGGCGGTAGGAGACGGAAGGGTCCATATTGAGTTGAGTGGACGAGCGCAGAATGTGGAGGAAGTAAGTCTGTTGATGACGTCATGTCTCCTTCTAAACTCCGGCTATGAGTCAAGGCGATGGAGAGTCGTTTTACGACTATTTCGTTCAATTCGTATTCCTACGCGGTTTCAGTGCTGGTGACTAATTTCCTCGTGCCATCTGATACTTTAGACTGAACTTGTTGGACGCCCCCGACATTTTTTTTTTTAGGGAACCTTGCATTACCGCGCGATGCGAAGGAACTCAAAGTAACTCGTTGTCAAATGGTGGCGTCTGTCTGTTTGTTTATCTGTATGTTAGTCTCCTTGATAACCTTTGGCCAAATGGTAGATTTATTTCAGCAAATGGAAATTAAACTCTTCCCAGTCATAAGATTTTGATTTCACACGCACGACTTATGTTTTATTTTCATGGCCGTAGCTATTGGGGTAGGAGGGGGCGGGGGGGGTGCCTTGGGGGAGAAACCCCCCCCCCCGGGGGGGGAGGCATAATTAAGAAGCATGAACTAAAATATAAATAAGTTTTAATTTTGATTTTATTCATCATAACATTTAACTAAAAACATTTAACCACTGATCTCCCTAAAAGGAGAAGGCCCGATTTTAAAGTCCAACGCTAAACCCGAAAGTTTGTGAGTTCAAAGCGACCCCATGCAAAGTTAGCAGCAACAGGCCAGTGGTGTGAGTACCAGCCTCCCAACCAAGCGGACGCTGATACAAGTTAAGCCTCTAACCATTACGGGACTTAAAAATTTGTGCTCACAACTGACCCTGGACCTATGAGGGTAAACTATACGTGTTCTTGCTAGGGTTGTAACAGAATCGTCAACTAAATTTGTACAGAACGCAACTTGTTAGGGCGTTAAAAATTAAATGGTTCTCATGAGTGTTACTAAAAAAAACTAACGCCAGTGGGCGTTTTTTTTTTTTTTTTTTCAGATGCGGGCAATAGCTTTTTTTTTTACCAAACAAAACGAAATGACTAGCTTACATTTTGTTGTGGAATACAATATTTCTGTTTTAATACCAGGATCAGCGTGCAAAAAATTTCACATTTGATAAAAGTCATTCTTTATATCCCAAGATTTTAGTTGTGACATTCCTCTGAACGATCCTTAGATTCCTTTGAGGCGATCATGTGAATGGAGCAAAGAGCTGATGTGGTCGTCGGCTCCAGAAAATCTTTGGTGAAAGTGCTGATGCGTGGTCAGATTTTTTTTTTTTTAGTTAATGCCGTAAAAAACGTTTCATGCGCTAAGAGAAAAAACCCATGTGTGCGCTCTGGAGAACCACTTAATTAACTTTTAGCGGCCTTAAGCTTTTCCGCCAAGCTTCATTACTTAAAGTCTGATAACAATTAACTCCATGAAAATCGAGCAAAGAATCAAAATTGGAGACTTGAGTTGACGGTTTAATTTGCTAGTAGTCCTTCTCCACTTAGCCCATCGCCACCATGATTTAAAAATAATTCTCCGTTAATTCAGGAACGTCATCTACATTTTTCGTAGTTTGAAAAGTAGCAACAAGTACTTAAAATTAAAATAATTCAGTGTTAGTTAGAGGTAATGAATTAATAATTTTAAAAAACTATATTTTTTAAACTCATCAGTTAATTTAATTGTAAATAAAATGTATTAAAAAAAAAAAAATAGAATTTGGCCGCAATGGATTTTTATGAAGTTAAGAATCTCTAATAAAAATAGCCAAAATTTGCCTAAGATTATGTTGCAAACGTATACTCTGGGAAGCTAAAAATAGGCTTTCAAACAGCGTAAAATACTTCAGGTTCCGGGGCACCGGGGGAGCTTACAACTTTTTTGTTATTTCAAAAGAAAATGTTTTATCTATATTTTTTAAAGTTTTACTTCTTTGTCAGGGATCAGGCTAAACCTGTTACGTGGCACTGGGGAGCTTACAGCGCTCCTCCATACCCCGCTGCAGGGAAAATCATTGCTTTACCTTTACCCCCCCCCTTTGCAGGAAAATTACCCCCCCTCCCCCCCCCCTTTCCCCAGTACAGAGTTGACTATACTGCTCGTCAAGGTCCCCTTTTCTTAAGTATCGCCGTCGAAAAGAAACTGTGTTGTCATTTTCGGTAAGAAAGGATTTACGTTTGCGGTTAAAAATAACAAAACCCAAATCTTTCACAATGCTCGCTGTTGTCAACTCTGGCCGGAATTGGGCATTTCGCCATCATTATTAATTTATTACCTTTTTGTTAACCGTATTATCTTATTATATGCCTTCTGTATAAAATGCGTCGCTCTTTTTTGTCTAAATCGCCGGAAGTGTAAATTAATCGTCAATTTTTTAGCAGAGCTTAAATCCCAACAGAGGTCGGACGCTTCTTGTCATGCCGCGTCACCAAGTTGATTTAAAATGACCAGCGGGTGTGAAAAATTCCTTATCAATTTAGGAGATCACATTTTTCTTGAAACGTCTGCTAAATTATTTATCCCGTATCCTTTGCAGCGTCGGTCAAGCCTGCTCCAAGTTGTAACCATGGCAACTGCGGGCATATTTTCGAAACTGAAACCGTTGGTTTAATAATTCCTAGTGAAACGTAACTCTTAAATTAATTTACAACCTCCCTTTTACAATAAAATTGAATAGTTTGTTTGAATTATTTCGGTGTCAAACCAATGGTTTTTTTAACGAACTATTTTTTATTGCAGCAGAGCACAGGGGCTAGGCAGACGAATCATTAGCAGAGCACAAACAGTCGCGTGTGCAATTCAAGTCAGCCCACTCGTTTCGTTCTCCAGTCGAAGGCAGCCAAGGAAGAGAGGTGCAGCCAAATAAGAACGATTATTGTACGAAGATACAGTCTTTAATCTTTGGGCAGGGCATGGCCTGGACAGACTCGCAGCGAGGTTTCGTATACATGCAGACAGCGATGTAAATAGTCACTGGCGATATTGAACGGTAAGTTAGAATATGGAGCGTGATGTGTGATAGTATATAAGTCAGTGGTAAGAATAGAGGGGTTTTGGGAGTGGCCATGCTGGACCTAGACGTGTGCGCCACCGCACCACGCCGTCATGCGCTCCGTCGCTGATCAGGTTGCTTTCTCGGCACGCCGCCACCGTGCCCGCACGCCTCCAACTGTCAGTACCGCACAGAACGAACCAAACGCACCACTGGTTTTTACTTTTGGTTTTACTTCAAAACTACCGTCGATCAGTGAATGGTATGAAGCGATTACGCCACCCCTGCATGATGATGAGTTATTTGGGGTTGGGGGCGGGAGGGGAGCTGATGAAACCTTGCAACAGTATTGCGGTAGTGTTAATTACAGTGTTGGCATTTATCCAAGAACATCTAGACGCTTCTATAGATTTCTGATTTCACGTAATTACATCAGCCATTAGCACAAACCCGAGTGCTGAACAAGAACGGGAGGTAATTAGAACTTATGGCTTAATTGTGTCAAAAGTTTTTGTTTTATTAATTTTTGGTTATGCCCAGAAAGTTGGGAGTTTGTCTTCGTTTGAATACAGTCCTCATAAGATCGTATAAGTTTAAGTTTAATTTTAGGCTAAAAACTGAATTGAAATACCCACATAAAACACATGGCGCCCTCTATAAACTAACACTGAACTAATACGACTGTATCCAAGACGTTTCAGCAGGAGGTCTCAGTCACAAATTCTCCTCCCCAACCCTATAAATTCTTGGTTTAACTAAATGTCAATGGGGTGGAGGGAAAGGGGGGTTCGGGGTTAAACACCCATTAAGTTACACCCTACGGGGAAGCTACACGTTTTACTTTCTGGTCGCATATCGGTAGATTTAACATCGCCAAAATCTTAGTTTCCAAATCGGTGCTAACAGTCATTAACTCATACTGGCACATGCATGATATTTTTTTTACACATATGCAGGAGGGAGGTGGGGGTCGGGGGGTCTGATGATGCTCTCGGCTCGACTAACGAAAAGGGTGAAAGCCTAAAAATAGTTTTTCACGTATAAAAGGGGAGGAGGGGACGGAATACAGTAAGTAGTATGATAATGAAAAAAAATTATGTGAGCACATGAAATTATCTAGGAAATAGGCTTTGGGCCTATTGTAGGCGGAGCGAACAGGACTTTTTTCAAACTATATTAAGGAAAATTGGAAGTAAGGCATTTAGCGAAAATCGTACACTAGAAAACTTAGTATAGTAAGCCTCCTTTATGCACTTACCTTTCACTCAAGTGACATGACCCGGGTTAAAACAGGTGAACCATTCCATCTCCAGGTCAATTCCATATCACGTTTAGCGATGTGGCCCCTTGTCCACTGGCAAATTAACTTGGCAGTAAAGGCTGTATGGTAGCGATTGGGAAATGGACGGGTTCGCTGGTTCGAATCCGGGTCACGCCACTTGAATGAAACGTAAATGCCTAAAGGTCAACAATGGCGCCAGCCAATCCCAGACTGGCGGGGTGGGGAGCAATTATTACCATCAGGGAGGAAAGAAAATTCACATATTTTTTCGTACTTTGGCTGGGGGCCAGCGAAACCAACTAGGTGGTATGGGGGAGCCCTGTGAGCTTCCATAACAGGTCGGAAGCTAAAGTATTTTACGCTATTTAAGGGCCTATGGTATAACATAATGTGGAGATAGACTGGTTCGCCTTTTTGAAGCCGGGTTACGTCATTTGAACGAAACTTAAGTGCATAAAGGTCAGTGTGGCACCAGCCACCCCCAGACGGCGGGGTAATTATTCCACGACAGGGGGTGTCTAAGAAAATTTATATATACATTTTTTTCTTCTTTGGGAAGGGTCCAGCAAACTCGGCAAGGAACACTCTTGAGGTCCACCAGCAAGTCCGAAGCTGAAGCATTTTAAGCTATTTAAGTGCCTGTGATATAGCGTAATGTGGAGATGGACTGGTTCGCCTGTTCAAAACCGGGTCACTTCATTTGAATGAAACGTAAGTGCATAAAGGTTAGTGAGGTGCCAGCAAATCCCAGAGGGGGGGGGGAGGGGGCAATTATTCCCCAGAATGGGGTCAAAGAAAATTTATACATTTTTTCTATATTTTTCTACTTTGGGAGGGGTCCAGCAAGGGGGTATGGTGGCCTGGGAGCTCCTCCAGCGAGTCGGAAGCTGAAACATTTTACGCTATTTTATGGGCCTATTTTGGGCTTTCCGAGAACACGTTTGCAACATATTGTTAATAAGCAAATTTCGGTTATTTTTCACCGACATTCTTCAGCACAACGTGTAGTAAAAACCGAATTGTGACCAAATTCTCACTTTAAAAAAAAAATATTTTATTTACAAATAAAATAATTAACTGACAAGTTAAAAAAAAAATAACCTTTTGAATATTAATACAGTACCTTTTACTAGCACCATGGGTTGATAGGTTTGTAACCCTGAATAAGCTAGGTTTGCAAACTTGCAGGGTGTCTACCAGTCAGGAAAGCCAGGAAATTAGAAAAGAAAGTAGGTCAGGAAGTCAGGAAAAAATCAGGTAATTAGATGTTAGGTCAGGAATTTTCACCGCTGGTATATAAGTGAGGACGATGTTATTTTCCCTTACACAGGCTAATGTTGGGTAAAATAAAAATACTTCGAACCACACTTGGGGAACATAGTATCTGTTAATTTTAATTCGGCTTTTTTTTTGTTTTTAGGCCTAGTAGGAGAAGTTATCACACACTTTTTACTACAGTATACGTTTTTTCTATGTATGCTTCTCACATGACAAAATAGTAAATACCAAGACCTATTCATACCTGAATCTGTTAACACAGACGTTTTATTTTTAATATTTTGATAATTTTTTT
>JAHWFP010070723.1:14617-25553 GCA_023313725.1 Lithobius niger
GGGGGGGACGGGGGGCGATTCTCTGAGGGGGGAAGGAGCATTAAAAACAAAGCCCAAACACGTAAGGTGCCAGGGAGCTACGCACCCCACATGACAGGAGTCTAGGAGGGGGTGCAGTTCGGTTTGGAGGATGTTGGGGGCAAAGACGCGGGTAGAGGTGTACAGGAGGGGGGGGGGGGGGGGAGGCGAAATTGACAGCGCCCGTTACTTTCCTAAGACAACAAAACACCGGGAAAAGCTAAGTTTGTCAAATTCAATCATCGTGCAGCATGCACGGGTCCAGCTAGTAAGATTAAATGTTATGCAAGGTTATCAGCATTTACCTGA
Organism: Lithobius niger; assembly: GCA_023313725.1. Lineage (NCBI taxonomy): Eukaryota > Metazoa > Arthropoda > Chilopoda > Lithobiomorpha > Lithobiidae > Lithobius > Lithobius niger. Next base: position 14,945 of record JAHWFP010070723.1, read on the forward strand.
TTTATACTCACAGTTCAATCACGCAAAACCAAAAGTCAAAGATTTTCAAAGGTTTTCACCTCGAAAGTCTTTGAAAATCTTTGACTTTTGGTTTTGCATTTTCGAACTGTTAGTATAAGTCATGAATTTGAACCAAAGTAGAAATGCTGAGTCGACCGATTTTTCGGTAGGCTATTCAAAATTTACCTGATGTTTGTGAAAGAGGGAATACAGTACATATTTTTTCCAAGTTACTGCATATTTTGTCATTGTGGCTGAGCAGTGGCAGAACTCGAGCATATTTGCATGGAGAAGTTGATCTGTTTAATGACTGAAAGTGGGACACGGCAAAGTCTGTTTCAAAGTGTGAGAGACTGCCAGACGTCTGAACTGAAGTTTCCCTGTTTTAATTAATTCCCAGGTTTGCCCCTGTCATAATTATAGTATTCTTTCTTCTTCTAAGGTTCAAAACTGAGCCGGTTTGTCTAAAAGAGCATTAGTTTGCATTAGATGACTTAAGGTTCCTAGGAATTTGGTTTAAAATCTAATTCTGTTTTGTTTGCAGGGGCTTGTGGGATATCAAAACATTACTGAAGCCATTCAACTGAGGCAAGCAGACTGGGAAATGCTGAAGTTTCTTCGGGACTTGAATCCAAGTTCCACTTCAGCTGATTTTGTGGATGCAATTGTTGTAGCTACAGATCACCTAATGAATGGAATGCGGTGAGTTGGAAAATTAACGGTTAGGCAATGTATACAGTTTTTGTGCCACTCAAACTATGACCATTAAGATTTAAACGGGGTGCTCTTCTCTGCTGGAAGGAAACTTAACCAAAAAGTTCTCAACACGATGTCGAGAGGCAATTTTTCAACAGTTTTATCATACAAACAATTCAAATTGTGGTTGTGTGGACGTAAATTTTCAGAGATATGTTCCTGGTCACATTGAAAAACCACAAGTTCATACCAATATACACTGTTTTAATAATTTTCGGCAGACAATTGCTGCTTGGTCACATAAAAATGAACAAACACTGATAAAAACATGCCCAAACAACACAGCTACGGACATCTGCATCCGCCATCTTGTGTCCAAGATCAAGATCAAGTTTTATCATAGTTTATTGCCTTCTATTTAACAAGCACAAAACCAGACTGAAAAAATGAACCATCTTACTTCGAGCGTTCAGGTTCACAATAGTCAAAAATGGATTACACAAAGTTGCATTTGATTTTCTTTTAGAAAATCAAACTGCTTACAACCATTCGAGCGATTTTTGAGTGTTGTGAAAACATTACTAATTTCATAATCACTTACTTCTTGCTTCACACTACACAACACCAGAATTAAAAGAAGTCCATTGCTGGGTTCTTGTTGCAAATTTCCGTTGGCTTTGCACTGCCACCTTCATCAGGCACAAGCCTGGAGTCCACCAAACGGACTAATTTCCACATTTGAACTTCGCGCTCTTCCGCAGTTGGCTTTCAGTCAGCTAGGATGGCTTGGTTGGCTGGCGATGATGCTACCATCTTCCTGTGACCGTCTGACATAAAACCATCACCACCACCACACGGTGGGACCGTCCGACACGAATTACATGTCTATGGGCTCTAGTCGAAGCAGGTGGTGTGATTTATGTCAATTAAACCTTTCCTTCACAGATACGTTTTTCTACGCTTTTCCATTATTCTCACGTATACCGTAAATCGTGTATTGAAAGCCCGGTTGAAGCTAAAGCCCACCCCCTAAAATGCTGTAAAGTCAAAATCATGAATCGTATACGGAAAACCTTCCATAACCTGGTAACGTGGTTACCGGGACGGTTGAGGGACCAGAGGAACGGTCAAGGGCGAAAATTGGTCATTAAAATGGGTAACTACTGTATGGAGCTGGGACAGTTTGGGCAGGTTACCGGGATGCTAGCGCTTGGTTACCGGGACGCTTTAGGTTGGTTACCGGGACGCCACGGAACATTTTCCGTATAAGCATGAAATGGTGGAGTTAAAAGCCCACCCCTCAAATTGTCGTTTTTCTACGAAAAATTATCTATTAGTTATATGATGTGAATAAAAGTAGTACTGCATGCTATGTTTACTGGCCCCCCTTCTCCCTCCCTATAGTAATAGTGGACTCTTCCTTTAGCTCCTAGCACCTGCATAAAACATCTCTCACCTAAGCCTCCTCCCTTCTTCACAGCAATTAAAAGGATGTAAAAATTGGTCTTTCAGAGATCATTCAAAAGCTTCGAATTTTTTGTAATAGATATCCAGATAGGTTAGAAAATCGATAATGCTTGGGTTAAAGCCCACCCGCCTTTTTTTCCAAAATTAACTGAATAAGCCCATGGGCATTTAATCCACGATTTACGCTACGTATTTTTAAGCGTTTCGTATCTCGCACTTCAAATTACTGAAGCATAATCATTAAGCAGTTTAGTTACATTTTTGAAAGTATGGTATTGAAGCCACCTTGACATTTTAGAATCGAAAAAAAACTTGCTATGGTTCATTACGAACGGACAAAATAATTTCAACTGTGACGCAAAATCATGGAGAAACTGGTAATTTTCACGAGGAAATAGGGATGAAGTTCTTGTAAACGTCGGCGAAGTAAAGGGATAAGCATCGATGCCAGTTTGATGTTGTTTGGCCCTAGATGCTTACGACCTCAGTGCCAAGTTGGTGCAGTGCCAAGTTGCTCAATTGCTAGACTAATTGCTGCTCAGTTCCATTTGGTTAAAATGCTTGTGCTACTAATAACTCAATGACAGAAGCTATTACTTCGTTCAGATCCATACATAGTAATTCTGGGAAATGCGTATAACTTCAATTTGCACGGGAAAAAGTTAACGATGATTACATAGTATTTTATTTTGCAGCTACTTTAGTAAACATCTTTAACGCAAAAACCACCAACAAGACACAATAAACTTGTTGGCAGTTTTTGCGTTGTTTTTTTTTACAAAAATGTCAGTTTACAACCACTGTAGTCGCCGATTACTGGCAATTAACCCTTTTGGAAAGCTAGTTTCGAATAAAGGTAAATTTTCCAAATTCAGTATTTGTATTGTAGTTTAACAGCATGACAATCCAAGGGTGTGAGGATGAACCTTTCCATACTCACATCTCACGCCTCTCAGTCGGCCTTCTCCAGGAAAAGGCTCGAGCTTCCGGCCAGTTTTCCGGTTCGCGCCCAGTCAGCCGCGAGGGCGGCAAGGGCTCACAAGGAATAAAACCCAAGTTTCACATGCTCGAAGCCCTCGAATCCTCATTTCGGGGAAAAGGGAGGAAAACCCCTGGCAAGAATGGCGCCCGAACATCGGTGACCTTTCTGGTCAATTTGGAGGTAAATTGGTGAACTTTCCCATTGAGACATTCGACGTTATAAACTTTAGGCCTAATATTTCGAACAAGAGCAAAGCGCCGGACATGTGCTCGCTTGTTGTACATTGACTGTTCAGGTTTCACCAAACAACAATGCTTGTGAATAGAAATTATTGGTGTTAGAATTTATTACTCAAAATTAACGTCGAACTGTACAGTAATTCATCAAGCTGGTTCAAACAAGAATTTCACGATGTCAGAGGTCTTTCATAAGCAACAGTGCAGAGAAATATAACGATCGAACGCCAGTACTGCATCAACAAGATTTCTCGCAGCAATGTCGGCGATCCAGAGAAAGAAAGGTTTGGCTCTGTTGATTACAAACAGGAATTAAGGAATGACAGGGCAATCGGAAAAATGCGGATTGCAGCGACTTTCTGTACGGGACTAGCTCTACGTCACGAGACTGACTCACGAAGTTTTAACCGGAAAATTGGGGAAAAGTTGAGCACTCTGAGGGACATTATGAGCGAGTGGGAGAACCACACGGCTTCCCCGATCGAGTGCAAGAGTGCGGCGTTCGACGAGCCTCTCCCGCTACCTGAATCACAGACGGCGGCATGCCAGTTCGACGCGACCGTTGCTACAGACGGCCGAGAACGAGACGCCGCAATGCCAAAGACGACTGCAGCGAGTGCCGATTGTCCCTGCGTTCGAGTGTACCTTGTACCTGTGATCCGTGTACGATTCAAACGCCGAAGCGAGATGTCCAACTGTAGGCGATCAATGAAATTAAAATTTTAGGGACGGTCGTGTCGAAAGAAAGCCAGTTGAGGGCGTTACCGCCGCGTGAGGGAACTCCTCCGTCCGCCCGATCAACGGACACAGCTCAGCAGACGTGCCGGCGCCAATGGGAAGATGTTTCCGCGAATTCGTCTGGCTGAGGGGCCGTTTTATGTTCCGGAACATTGTGCGCTAGGGTTAAATGCAGCATTTCGGATTTACGTCTACCTAAGTACCTATTTACAGGACCCATATTATCGAAATATTTAGAGGAACCACATCTAATACCCTATTTAGAGGGCACATATCTAATACAAAAAAGAGCATACAGTAGTAGATGGTGTAGCAAGAACATCTTTCACTCGAGAAAATGAGATGTTGCAATGCTGGTTATATTAGTAAAAAAAAATAATTGGAATGAAGGGCTTTTGCACTGCCAAGGCTTGTTAATTAGGCTGCTGATTAGTGTAGATTTGTAGCCCTAGGTGTAACTTAGCCTATCAGAAAATGGTTTGTTGGTGCAAAAGGGTTTGATAACAAAATCTAAAAGGTTTGGTAATTATATTGATTTGATTACTATTTGAGCAAAATGTAAGTGGAGCAGGAGAAAATTAATCACTTTAACGGAACAACGGGAAAAGCTAGGCTATGACATGTGTCATTTAAAATAAAAAAAATAATAAAGAAGGTGGGTTGCAATAACAAACGAGAGTGGCACAAAAGTATGAAGGTAGACATGTAATCTAATGGTGGGTCTTGCATGGTCAAGATACTATGTTTGTCGCAAAAATGTCATGTTACGATTATTGTCCATTTCAGAAGTAGTTTGGCTCCTTTTGTGTAAGTCTGGGCCTCCCAGGGAAGCCAGTTCACGGGTGCTTCGGGGTCACTTAGCTTGGTCAAGTAATGTTCACTTGATCCATTAAAAATTTGGGGGTGGACCCGGAGTTTCTGTGGGCGGAACACCTGTGCGGTTCGGTTCAGTTTTGTTTTCTGGTGAGGTAGTTTGAATTTAGTAGCTGGGAACCGTATGATGTTGGTGGAGGGCCCGTCTGGAATTCGGGTCCTCTGGTGTTGTAAGTCTGGGGGTCGCGATGCCTTGGCCAGGTAAGGGTCCCAGGAATGAGTAGGGGTTTTTTTGTGGACTAATCTCCACCTTATGTGAATTTGGTGCCGCTGAAAACTAACTCATTTTGGGCATATGTGATTTTGTCAGTAGCACACCCCAACCTAGGTTTTGTTTGTGATCAAGGCCAAATGTGATTTCGAGAGAAAAAGTTTGCCTTGTTGAACTGAAGTAGGTTGACCTCTCTGGAGCTGTGGTTGTAACTGAACACTCGCACAATGGGACAATTTCAGTAATTGTGACAGAAAGAGGGGGCAAAGGAATACAGGTGACACAAAAGTGACATGTTGCATGATGTAACGGACATTGGCTCACCCTCGTACCTACCTGTGTGCTGTTGTGTTGTGGTTGACTCTTGTTGGCGCCAAAATCACTTGTGCAACGGCAAGGACTTTCAGGTTTTGCGCTAAAACCATGAGCGGACGTGCAGGAGAACGTGGCCAAGTATCGTTGGCCACGATTGGTGAACACTTTGTAACCATGAACTGGATTGGTTAACGAACTCACGAACTGATTGGTTGTCCGGTGGAGCTCTGGATCCGACCGGGGCATATATAAGTCAAGGGCGTCAGAGCCCGGTGTTCTATTCCCGTTGATTCTTGTGTTGAGAAAGAACGTAATGATGTAACCCAAACCTTGTCATGATTATTCCGCATTAAATAAGGTTTAACTACTTCAAGTTTGCCTTCTACATTGAACACACGTTACAGTTTGTGGCAGCGGACGTAACCCGAACTAAGAAGCCTAGCAGTATCACCGGAGATCGATCACGGAATTGCCGGAGGAGCGGACGTCAAGCCGGGAAAAAGTTGGTCAACGACGGCAAGCGAGGGACTGCAACCGTGCGGAGATTCAAGGACAGGGACGAAGCTCAAGCCAGACGTAGACGGCAAAAGAAAAAGTGGTCGGCGATCTCGGAGAGAAAAAAATTGCCAGAAGTTGCGGAAGTCAAGCCAGGAAAGTTGGTCGACGACGGCAAGCGAGGAACTGCAAACCGAGCGGCGAGTCAACGGCTGTGACGAGGCTTAAAAAAGGCGGCAACAGGGCAACGTGGTCGGCCAAAGAAATTGCATCCCACGGCGATCAATTTGGAAGATCGGCTGAAATTGTGGACTGGCATCACGCTAAAACATCTCCAGAATCCAAATTGGAGGTTTTTAGAAGAAAATCACCGAAGTGGCAGCGGGGAAACTCAAAAAACTTCAGGGCCACTGGGAGAAGAAACGACGACGAACACGCTTCAGACGGAACCAGAAGTGCGTACCGGAAGTGGAAGTGCCTGGGAGAAGAACTCGAGAAGCAACAGCTGAGAGTCCAGGAGGGAGTCGTCGATCGTGAAGCAGGTCGTATACACGTTGATTGTGATATTGTGGCAAATTTTTTTTCAATTAACGTTAAAATTACGAACTTGTTTTTTAAAATGTTTGAAAGTGGAGAATTAGAACCATTAAAGCTTTTGACTGAAGAGTATCAGTTAAATGTTAAGACTAGAAGAGAAATTATTAAAGTTTTGCAGGCAAAAATTGCAGATGGATCTTTAATCGAAAATGATGTGGATAGTGATTTCATTGATTTCCAAGCCGAAGTAAATCGGCAGAAAGAGCAGATTGCTCGTGATAAGGAAGCTAATGCTGTTAGTGTTAACATGGAAAGATTAAGGCTAGAGCATGAACGGGAAACGCAGAAAATTCACAAAGAGCTTGAATTAAAAATGCTTCTAGAAAAAGAGAAATTGCAAAGAGAATTTGAATTGGAAAAAGAAAAAATTCAACAGGAAGCAATTGCAGAGAATAAGAGACTAGATTTCGAAAGGGAGAAATTAGCAGCTGAGGAGAGAATTAAATTAGCTGAAGCTAATGCAGCTAGGACTCCCAGTGAAAATGCTAGAAATCCCAGTAATATTGGTGCAGAGTCTAGAGACAAAATGGATATGACACGTCACATGCAACCATTTAAAGAAAGTGATGATATTTTGCTCTTTTTAACAACTTTCACCAGAATTTGTGAACGTTGAATTTTCCAGAAGATACTTGGTCATTGAGGTTATTGTTATTGTATTGGCTCCACTTTTGTACTTTGTTTAGAACTCCAGTTTTACAATTGTTGCCATTTATGCACTGTTTTGAGCCCTACAACAAAAGAACTAAATGAACTATTGTTATGATTTTAGCGCCTTTTTTAATATTATAACAATACCGGTATTTTAACAATGCACGGTATTTGGTACCGTTGTATTTTTGGTACCGTGGTACACCGTGAGAACCAGTATACCGCCCAACACTAAACTAGGCTACCTAATGTAGACTTTAATGATTTTGATAAGGTTAAGAGCAACTCTTACAAAGGTTTCAGCTTACATCTGAGTCTCTTCACACCAAATTTCGAAATGCAAGTAAAACTCATAAGCAATCTTATAGTGATTTTGCATACATGATCCAAACATATTAATCAGAGTGGATTAGAACAGCAAAGTGTGGCACGGATTTCAACAAGTTGGTTCAGCTTATCCTAATTGAACAGTTTTTAGATAAAGTACCAAATGAGTTAAAACTGTGGTTAGTGGATAAAGGGGATTTAGAAAATCTAGTGCAGGTTGCTACTTTAGCTGATGAATGGATGGCAAGGCGTCAGAGTGGTACCCAAAATAACCATAGTAGTGAAGGTAATAGTGACCAAAATTCCAAGGGAAATGGAAATAGGCCTTACTATAGGAAATTTAACTATTACAAGGGCAATAATGGTAATAGTGGTAACAGTAACATAAATCCAGGGTCAAACAATGGAACAGTGGGCCATGGGCAGGCAAATAATGCTAATAGTAGTAATGGGAATGTGGACAGCAGAATGCTAAAATGCAAATGTTTCAAGTAATGGGCAAAGTGCAAATGGGAATGGAGGTCAACATGGTTTTAGAAATACAAATGGGAATTCTAAGCAGTTTGAGGCTAAACGATCCTGCTTTGAGTGTGGTGATTTTTCTCATCTCGTCAAAAATTGTCCAAGTAAACGTAGTACAGCTTCTGTAAATTTATGCATGACCCGGGGTAAACATACATTTTCTGAATTGGACCATAACATAATAGCAGGTTATGATTTGGAAGGTAAACAGTTAAGAGTTTTGAGAGACACTGGTGCAGCACTAAATGTTTTTGCTAGCAAATTGGTAGACCCAGCAAATCTAACGGGGGAATTCATTCAGTTGAGTACAGTATTATTCCCCACTCCAGCAGAATTACCAGTAGCAGTTATGGAAATAGGATCTCCAAGTGGTAAAGTAAAAGTTAAGGCAGCAGTTTCACCCTATTTTCAAGGAAATTTTGATTGTATTTTAACTGACAAAACAATTCATGGCATTCAGAACAAGAATGATGAGGAGCAGTCAGATTTGTGTAATGTTATTACTAGGGCACAGGCCAAACAACTTCATGAAGGTAGGCTAAGGGAAGAGGGTAAAATGGAAGGTATAAAACATGGTGAGCTTGAAAATGTGGCAAGGGGGACGCAGGAAAGTAGCAGTAGGCTAGCAGATTCTTCTGAAGTTAAGATTAAAGTAAAATCTGTAGGTAACGATCCAGATTTAACTAAGCCAGGGACCAAAGCCAAAGTAAATGTAGATGGTGCAGCCAAGATTAGCAGTGTGCTATCACCGTTGTCTGCAGATTATACCAGTTTAGTTAGGACATCCACAGTGGCGTTAATTGAAGCTCAGAAAAATGATGAGAGCTTAGAAGGGTGTCGGAAGGCAGTCCTGGAGAGTACAAATCCTTCAACAGAATTTTTTGTAAGGAAGGGAATATTGTACAGACAGTGGGAACAGCGCAATACGGACTGTGTTTTTGAACAGATGGTCATTCCACTTAAGTACAGAAATCAGATAATTGAGGTAGCTCATTCAAATGGGTGGTCGGGACACCTAGGTAAAAAGAAAACCTTGGCAAGAATTCAGCAGCACTTTTACTGGCCTGGGATGTGTAAACAAGTTGAACAGGCGGTCAAACAATGTGATATGTCAGCGCATAGGCAAAATTCGTGTTGTAACTGAAGTGCCATTGGTAAAGGTTCCCATAATAACTACACCATTCAAACGCTTAATAATTGATGTGGTAGGACCAATGAAACCAACACTGCAAGGGTTCAGGTACATTCTAACAATGTTATGCCCCGCAACAAAATTTCCAGAAGCAGTAGCTTTAAAGGTAGCTAACTCTGAAACAATTGTAGATGAACTTTTAAAAGTTTTTTGTAGAATAGGCTTTCCGGTAACGATCCAGTCAGACCAAGGCAGCATTTTTGTTTCACAACTGACAACTTATTTCTTAGAGAAATGTGGGATTGAGATTGTGCATAGTTCTCCTCATAGGCCTCAGTCAAACTCTGTAGAACGAGTTCACAGGAATTTAAAAGAGATTTTAAGGGCTTTGTGTTTGGAAAATCCAAATGATTGGGAGCAGTGTTTGCCAGCAGTATGCTTTGCTATTCGTAGTTCAGTGCATGAAACCACTAATTTCATACCATCGGAACTAGTGTATGGTAGCAACATTAGGGGACCATTACAGTTAAAGATAGGTGGAGAGGATGAAGATGTAAATGTTACAGTAGTTGAACGTGTGTATAACTTGCTAAATAGGTTTCAAAACGGTAGGGCATTAGCAGAAGAGGCAACACTTAAAGCTCAAACAAAAACAAAGAAGTATTATGATAAAGGGGCCCGTGATAGGCAGTATAAGGAGGGAGATGAGGTATTAGTCCTCAAAACTGACAGGAAACACAAACTTGAGGTATTTTGGAAAGGGCCATTTACGATAGTGAAAAAGCTGGGAGAAGTAAATTACCAAATAGCTTTAAATAAGGCCAAAACTAAATTAGCAATTTATCATGTGAATATGCTAAAGCCTTACTTCCATGCAATTGACACAGTAAATGTCATATTAGCACCTGAAGAATTTAAGGAAACCCCAATCTGGGAAGGGAAAACTCCTGAGTATTTGAATCCAGAGGAAGTCAAAAGCTACACGCCCTGCTCCTGACAGCAAGAATATACCACACAGTCATAAAAAACACAAATGCATTTAATTTTCAAGGGATAGTTTTCCCCCTTGGTCACCTGCACAAAAGACAAATGAAGCATTACAATGAGCTCAATGCGAACACACGGTTCTAAAAACCTGTACCAATACTTACAATAAAACATATACACAAAAGAGTAACACCCTTCTACCAAACGTTCAATTGCTTCCCTCCATCTTGGAAACACGCACTGACGACCACTGATCTCAAATTTGATTGACTGGTAATGAGAGAAACAATTTTTTCCACTCTTCCATATGATGGAAATTTTTGACCACATTCTTTGCTCTATCACGATTTACATGAATTGTGTACGCTTCCAACAATCGT
>JAHWFP010070723.1:48783-64016 GCA_023313725.1 Lithobius niger
GTTATTCTGCTGTGTTCGTCTTGTCCCACTTTGGATCAGCATCTGTTACGCCCTTCTTCTTCGGATCCTCTCCCGAAGATATCGTGGCTCCTTTCCAGTAGGTTTCGGGTACTGAACCACTAACCGAAAGTTAAACTTCGGTCGGAATCTTCGGCTTACCTTGGCCCTCCTTTTGCCGACGTTTCGTTCCCCCCTGGCAATGTCTGACCTTCGGAAGTCATCGTGGCTCTTGTCCTGTTGGTTCCCGTGATTAACCCACCTTTTAGCCCACTTCAGTGACCTTGGCCGCTTCCACCCGAAGTCAAAGTTGGGTTGACACCCTGACGGATTGCGGTTCTCCTGAAAGCCTGGCTCCAAACTGTCTCGCATTCCTGGCTGGCTCCGCTTCCCCTGAACTTTTCGTCGCCCTCGCCGGACTCTTCCAGGACGGTACCTTCATGCCGTTGACTCCCGACTACAACCTTTTCGAAATCTCGGTTTCGGAGTAGCTAAAGATGCAGCCTCCACCCAAACTTCCGCCTCCTTTCGCCGTGCTGCCAGCCACTTTAGAAAGACAACGGCTGTGTGCGTAGAATCGTCGTGGCTCCTGGTACCAACCCACCTTGCCCCTAGTAAACTTTCGTTCGGATTGTGTCCTGCTGAACACTGATGCAACAGCTACCACAGTCTCTGAAGACATCGTGGCTCTTTTCCCGTTGCAACCCGAAACTAACCCATTTCTTTCGAAAGCCCGGCTTCGAATTTTCAATGGCGCCTGTCTCATCCTCGCCCTTCAACACCTGTAGTTCGGATGATCTCCTGCCTCACTCTGATGCAATTGCTACCGCCGTCCCTGAAGACGTCGATGTTTTTTTCCCGTGGATATCGGGACTAACCCACTTCTTCCGAAAGTTCGTCTTCAAATTTTCAATGGTGCCATTCTCGTCCTCGTCCTTCAAGACCTTTCGTTCGGATGGCCTCCTGCTATACTCGAATGCAACGGCTACTGCCGTCTCTGAAGATATCGTGGCCCCTTTCCCCGTTGCTCTCGGGACCATCCCGCCTTTCCGAAAGCTCGGCTTCAGATTGTTAAAGAACCCCCCACCCCTTTGGTTTCGACTGCCTCCTTTCACTCAGAGAATGTTCTCAACAAGACTTGGAAACAGTTCCCGCTGACTCCCGGCCGTCGACCCCACCACACCGAAAGCTCGGCTCGGCCCACCTGAATACGCCGTTCCCTTCCCCTCTTCATCTCCTTTCGGTCCCTTCGACACCAGCTTTTCTTCTTCGAAGCTGCCTGCCGTTCTTCGAAGGACATCGGACGCTATTCCCGTGGCTGCCTGGATCCATCCCATCTTCCCGTAAGCTCGAATTTGAACAAGCCAAAGACACCGTCTTCACGCAGGCCTCCGACACCTGTCGTTTCGTCTTAACCTGCTGTTCTCTGCTGAGCTGTAACCATTCACCGACTAGATTGACATTCTAGCACAATCCCGCTGGCTTCCTGAATTACCCCACATGAGCACACGCTGCCCATTCCGTACCTTTCGTTTTCCTGCTAAGATAGTGACGACCCTCGTATGAACGTGGTTATCTACCCTTCCCATCGGCTCCTGGAGTCAACTCACACCTCCGTCCTGGCCGTACGACCTCCTTTAGATCCCACAATCGCCCAGCCGTTTCACCCGCATGATAACCTCTCTTACGATGTTGTAACCATAGTGGCCTTCCCCAATCAAAAACAACGAGATGACAATTCCACTAACGGTCGCCAGGAGGTACCACGCATGCCTTTTATTTTCCACTAATCACCCAATCACATTCGAAGAAGACTACCACACCTCCCTCTTGTCCGCATGCTTGGGGAAACTTCCCCTCACTTCTCCCCAATTTAGTGCTAGGAAAGCTTTTCACCTCAGTTTTCTTCCGTTTGATACGAACCCTGAAACAAATCGCGTCTAAACCCAACTACATCCCCTCCATCCACTAGAACGTAACTCGGGCCAAGACCAGGACCCAAGAACCCTCTCACAACCACGAAAGTCACACACAAAAAAAAATCGAGAAGACGGAAATACTCCATCAATCAACCACCATCCTCAACACATCAACAAAGGCAATTTTTCTAAAACAGCTCTTCTTTCATCAAGATTGTCAAATTCACTCCTAAGACCTTTCCAGATTGTCTGCACATGACAGCAGGCAACAGTGCTCACACCAACTGTGAAAGCAACGAGAAGCCAGCCTCGGAACCCCAGGGTACTCGCTCATAAGATGCCCGTCACAAAGTTTGACGAGGTCGGCCTGTCAATGCAAAAATTGACAGGTATTGGATTTTTTGCAAGTTACAAGAAACTGAAATTTGCCGGCCCCTTGAAGGCTGGCTAAAATTTGTTTCTTTTGCGGGGGAGAAAATACAATACCTCAGGCCAACCCTGCCTCCCCTCTTGACTCACCTAATGGACAATCTTGAGAGAGACAAAAAGATGACAGACTCTCGGAACTGCCATTCTTACTAGGGGCCCGCGCATGTGGCGGGAGGGGGGGGGGGTGCCAAGCTGGCTGGTCACAACGTTAAGAAGTCTCAAGCCACAATAGCAGCATCGTGAGACACAATGCAAAAATTGACAGATATTGTAGTTTCTTGTTTGCCAAACATATTAACCGGATAATTTTGCATTACATTGTCCCCAATGTGATGTCTCCCTGGAGGTTTTTCGGTTGCGTGTAGCCGCCTGCTTGCATGTCCTTACTGCGCATGTGCGACGCAGTCCTGCTCTATATAAAGCGGGAACGTGGCCGGTTTCGGCATTCATTTTCCTCCAGAGGTTCCTACCCGTCACCTCACTCTTCGTTTTCCCGCCTTTCACGGACGAAGGACAGGACGAAAATCCAAATTCCTGAATTTGGATTTTCGTCCGCAAGATGGCCGCCGCCGAAGGCACCTCTGTCCTTGACGTGATCGTGCCCATCGCTCCGGCTTCGGATGCTGTTCTCTCACCTGCTCACCCACCTTTCGTCCATGAAGACCTCTGGGTGCCCGGCCTTGACCGGGACGCCTATGTCACCAACGATGAAAATGACTCGCAGCTACAAGGCGGTCAGCGGACTCCACCTCCTCCCGACCTTTCGGCCTTGGAAGAAGCCCTTCGTCTGGCCAAAGAAAGTTTCCGTTAAGCTAAACGCAAGTATCGTCAAGCCTCAGCTGAATTGAATCACCAGCCTTCCACGAATTCTCCACTCGACCGTTCGTCCAAGTCTTCTCGCAGAGACTACAGTGTTACCTGCAGTGAAGCACACAACCTTGTCGACTCAGTCTTTCGTCAATACGCAAAATCGATCCCTATGCCTCCCCCGTCTTGCTCTTCGTCCACTCGCCAGGTTAATACGCAATAATGGGTTGCGTCAACTGTGAGCCATAACAGCCGCAAGCGTCACTCTCCCGTCCTTTCGTCCGCAACAAAGAAACTAAAGCAAACTTCCCTTTTGGCTATGACCACAGCGCCATCCGCCGCCGAAACGCAAATCACGCCACCTGCGCCTCCGTCGGCCGCCAAGCACATCCATTTTCCGGACGACAACACTGACAACCCCACCATTCCACTGGTATCTCTTCTCAAAACTGTAGAAGAGACCGTGCTGGATTGCTTCTTGTACAAAACTTCCCAGTCCGCCGACGCTCCAGTGATCAACAGCGGCTCTCAAAACCGGCTTCGGATTTGCCCTTCGTGACAAGGACGCTAAGCCACGCAGCCTTCTCGGCCAATCGACTACATTACTCACTTGTCTTCTTCGCAATGGCAGCTCCATTCTGGGCAAAGACGAATCCGTACAATTGGATACCGAACCCCCAGCGCGCGGCCCAGCCGCGAATCAAGTTTTTTCCGCCCCTTCGGCGATGGCGCCACCAACCCGAAGAACTTCGACATGTACAAGGAATGTGAGTTCCTTTGCGCCGAACTCAAACTTGACTGTAGAACGGCTTTGACCATTCCAAAATGAATCGAAGTACCTTCCTTCGTCATTTAAGACAACGACAAATGCTTACGCTTGAGCCTACGAGCCTCTTCTCAAGCCGATGTTCTCAATACAGCAGTTAACACACCATGTGAGAAGCTTTCGGCCGATGCAAGTCCCGAAAAAATTTGCAACGTTTCGTCCCTCATATTCCAACTCTTTCAAAAAGCAAGCTTTGCCACCTACCATTCCCTGAATTGGGCAACACGAGCCTTGTTCACTACAGAATCAACCACTACATGAGTCTGATACCCTCTTCCGTGGTCTGGTCCCATCCCTTGCGCCCCACTTGGACATTTCACGGAAACCCAAACCCTTTCGTCAAGACCAGTCGTCCTTTCGTCCATACTAGTCCAATAAACACCCAATCCCACGAACCCCTTCCGAAGATTGGAATAAACCATCAACTTCAACCTCTCCAACACGGAACGAAAACTCCAACGGTCACAAGAATCAGCCCTTTCGGTCAGACCAGCAAGCACGATTCCGTCCCAACCAACGAAGCCAGCAGAAACGCGCCGCAACCCTCGACCGCCGCAGCCGTTACTCATCCCTCGGCGGCCGCAGCTCTCACCGCAAACAATGACTGCTCCCGGCTCTCCTGCTTTCCGGTTGGCGCAAGACTTCGACACTTTTATCTGGCCTGGGAAAGATTAACTCAACACCGAAATCCTATCAATAGTCAAGAAGGGCTTTCGCCCCACGTTCCTAACAGACCCACCCCTAGCAAACATCCCGCCGAGGAACTTCACATCGCCAGTCTCAGAATCCCTTTCGGCAGAAATTGCACTTCTTCTCTCAAAAAGGGCAATCATCAAACGCCGCAACCCGGGCCCAGGGTTTTACAGCATGATTTTCACCCGGCCAAAGAAATCAGGAGGCCAACGGCTCATCTTCAACATGAAACCATTAAACAAATACATCGACAACCCCCACTTCAAGATGGAAACACTGGAAACCATCCGGCAGTCCTTCAAACAAAACGACTGGACAATCTCCATAGACCTCGAGGACGCATACAGGCACTTGACAGGAAAACAATTTGTTCCACATCAACTATCTCGAGCTTCGAGCAGTCCATCTAGCCCTGGGACACTTCCTTCCGTACATCAGAAATCAAGTGATCCAAGTGCAAGCCGACTACACGACAGCACTGGCTTACATAAGGAAAGAAGGTGGAACCAAATCCAGACTTCTCCACACCCTAACCTCCAAAATCCTCAATCTCTGCATCTCGAACAACATAACGCTGTTACCCCTTCACATACCAGGAAACAGGAACGTCATTGCAGACTCCGTTCCTCGCCGAACACCCCAATGGGAGAATGGTGCCTCAAGAAATCCATCTGCGAATTTCTCTTCATGACTTGGGGATAACCAATGTTAGACCTATTCGCCACGAAGCACAATGCCAGACTTCCCCATTACATCAGCCCGATCCCGGACGAACAAGCAATGGCAGTCGACGCCGTGACATACCCTTGGCACAACCTTTATGCATACCTGTTCCCACCATTCAAACTCCTTCCGCAAGTACTGCAAAAAGCCGAAGAGAGCCAAAGCCTCTTCTCCTCATAGCCCCCTTCTGGTCGTCAGCGCCATGGTTCCCACACCTGCTGTCTCTTCTAGTCGACACCCCAAAACGCCTCCCTCTTCTCCCAGATCTTCTGTCACAACAAAGGGCTCAAAACTCCACCCAAATCTGTCCAGCCTAAACCTACACGGGTGGCTACTATCATCAAACTCCTTAAAAAGGCTGGAATTCATCAAGAAGATGACACCCGAATCGCCTCTAAAGCCACCAGAGACTCAACAAACAGAGTGTATGACGGCCACTGGTCCAAATGGTTTCATTGGTGTTTTGCAAGGCAATCTAATCCAATTGACTCCCCTCTACCCGCACCACTAAGATTCTTCACCGACCTTTTTAACACCCACAAGCTCAAAGGCTCAACAATTCTCGTCTACCTGTCTGCCCTAAACTCGGTCTTCAAGGCTGCAGGAAAAACTAACCTACTCGAAGACTACCTGATCTCAGCTCTTCTCCGCTCCTTCGAAAACGAACGACCCACAGCGAGAAGAACCGTTCCAGATTGGGACCTGGCTATCGTCCTTCAATCCCTAATTGAAGCCCCCTATGAACCGATGCAAGACAGCTCCCTTCATCTCCTAGCCCGGAAAACTGTCGTCCTCGTAACACTAGCAACTAGCGCCCGCTGTTCCAAAATCCAAACCTTGTAGCCGCCTAGCCTACTGCATTTTCAGTCCAAATTTTTCATCAGTAACTCTTCACCCAAGAACAGGTTTCCGAGCCAAAGCACAGAAACCATCCGAGCCCTCGAAACCCATCACGTTCCCAGCCCTCTCCAGCATAACAGGAGACGAACCTGAACGTCTGTTATGTCCCATCCGAGCACTCCGCTTCTACTTAACCCGAACCCAACACGAGGATATCCGAAGAGGCCGAAACCAACTTTTCCTTCCAGTAGACTTACAAACAGGAGAAACCTCAGCTGGAATGATCTCCCGTTGGATAAGGAAGACAATCGATGCCGCCTACAATAAAGCCAACCTAAGCAGGGAAAGAGCAACAGCACACGAAGTCAGAGCGATTTCAACATCATGGGCACATCACAACGCCACACCCATAGAAGAAATTCTAGCAGCCGCATCCTGGCGTCACTCAACGACATTCACCTCCCACTACCTAAGAAACATGTCAAGCGAAGAGAAGGGACTACACCGGCTGGGCTCAATCGTCGCAGCCAGAACTGTGGTCAAGCCCCCTTAAGCACACAGAACGAAGCAGAAGCAAGCCACCCACTGAAGAAAGCAAGCCATCCATAGAAGGAAGCAAGAATCCCTCACATAAACAACGGTCCTTTTCAGGGCCACCAAACCCTACGAAAGAGATCCAATTTCCTGTTTTCTTCACCCTGTTCTGAATAAAGTACAAATTTTTACCGCAATAAAAACTTATGGGGGAACGCCTGTTTGCATCCCGGGGTGCCCTGCCAGATCGGTGCCCGCCACCACGTTTGACGAGGTCAGTTGATAATGCAAAATTATCAGGTTAACATATTGGCAAACAAGAAAGAACATTTTGCCGGCCCTCAGCCCGGCCGGCTAAAAATGGTTTCTTTTTTTTGCCTAAAACATACTTAACGAAAGGCCCGCCCTGTCTCCCCTCTCGAGTCACCGCCTGACAGATGAGAGGAAAATGAATGCCGAAACCGGCCACGCTCCCGCTTTATTACAAGGTGGGGCAGAAAGGAAGGGCCTCCCTTCGCAATCAAAGATGGTTAATGTTAGGATAATAAAACTTTGCATGGTATATAGGCGAACGGGGGGCCAACTAACCATATGTCGATCACTGACCTTGACGCATATTTTCAAGGTTGTTGTGATGCTAACTTTTTAACCATGTGTCATAGAACCCCAGTGTAAATTAGAAACTTGTAGACATTGACAAGTCATGGCCATTGGAAAAAAATCGGAACAAAATTCGGTACGTTTAGGAATTACGGAAATTGCAAGTATCACGTTCTTGTGCTGACCGAGTGGCTTTCCTGCCAAACCGTGAATGTGAAGTAAAATCCAGTGGCCCTCACAGTATGTGAATTCTGCTTGGAAACAAACAACAACTGACATACTGAGGACTCGACACCATCTCAACACAAATCTGCTACATTACACCAAGAACGTATGGACAGAATGGTGCTGCAAACTACAGCATATTATGCAAGTTGGCATAATTTAGTCACCGTGGTCATCCAGAAAATAAAACTAAAGTTGTCCGTCCCTTAGCTTTTTTTATGTTTTGAACAAAGTTGTTCAAATTGTCCATTCCTCAGGTTAACATTTCTGATTTTGTTTCAGAGCTGACTACGGTTATTGAGTTATGCCATTTTGCGTATGCTACCAACACCATTACCTACCAATACAATACGTGGTGTACGAAAGACCCTGACAGAACTGTATGGCAGGAAAGCCACTCGGTCAGCACAACAAATGATTTTTGCAGTTTCCGTAGTTCCTAAACTAGCGTACGGAATTTTGTTCCATTTTTTTGCAATGGCCATGCCTTGCCAATGTCTACAGGTTTCTAATTTACACTGGGGTTCTACGAAGCATGGTTAAAAAGTTAGCATCACGATCACCTTGAAAATATGCGTCAAGGTCAGTGATCGACACATGGTTAGTTGGCCCTCCGTTCGCCTACATACCATGTAAAGTTTCATTATCCTAACATTAACCATCTTTGATTGCGAAGGGTGGCCCTTCCTTTCTGCCCCACCCTGTGTAGAGGAGGACTGTGTCGCACATGCGCATTAGGGACATGCAAGCAGGCAGCTACACGCAACTGAAAAACCTCCAGGGAGACATCACATTGGGGACAATGTAATGCAAAATTATCAGGTTAAGTAGGTTTTAGACCAAAAAAAAAAAAAACATTTTTAGCCGGCAGGACTGAGGGCCGGCAGTTATTTTTTCCACGCAAAAGAAACAAATTTTAGCCAGCCTTCATGGAGGCCGGCACATTTCAAATTTTTTTTTTTTATATAAAATCATTTTTTCCCCCACAACTCCTTCCATATATTCCTCACAAATGATTTATAAAATTAAGGTGTACAGGAATATGAAAATATATCCTTTTGTTCATGCATTTTAACCTTGGCCAACTATGGACCCGTTCGTTTCGCTTATGGCCAACGTGTGGTCCATTGGACCACACTGGACAACTGCTGCAATAAGCCTTCTAGAAGCCAGAAGAAGTTCCTAAAAACTTGAAGTAGAATGTTTTTCATGTGACGCCCATTCGGTGTCATGTGAAAAACATTCCACTGTCATATAACAAATGCACCACCTGGAAATCTTTCGTACATTATGGTGTTGATGAAATTTTATAAAGCATTATTATGGCAGAAGAGTGAAATTAGAGAACAGTTTTCTGGATTCAAAATTGTAATGATTCTGAAAAATTCTGTCCTAATTAAAAAAGCTGGACAAGCAAGGAAAAACTGATGCAATGTTTACATTAGTAACGCAGCTAGTGGGAAGCCAAAACATGACGTACCGCAACAAAGACAAATGTGCTCTAAATGCAACAAAAATGTTTGCAATAACCATAAGATAATTATCTGTATTCTTTACGGCAATGATGAAGATACCGTTTGTTAGTTAAAAGAATGACTCCTAGTTAATGTTGGGTGGTATAACGGTTCTCACAGTAAGATACCGGTATTGTTTTAATATGAAAAAAAGGCGCTACAATTATAACAATAGTTCATTTAGTTCTTTTGTTGTAGGGAGAGAGAAACTGATTTTATTTGGGGCCGTGGTCCTAGACCATGGCCCACCCTAAATAATCTGAGATAGAATAATACTCATATGCCACTTACACCCGGTAACCCCACCGTTACATATGAAAACACAACACTTTAACCCTGCACGAGTGTTTATGATGCACTAAAGTTCTCTATTGTGCAGTGATGGGCTTCAATGTGTACACCTTTGGGCATAAAAAATGGTCGTTTTCGTTGTACTGGGGCTTTAAACAATGTCATTCAACAATGCCACTCTTTGGTGTCAACCATGGAGAATCCTTCAGTAACGTATGTTCTTATTTACAACAATGAAAAAGTTTGCATTGTTGTCGGGCTACTTGAACCTCGATAAAATGCGATCGTTTTTTATGCCCAAAGGTGTACATAACTTGTGTACATAACTTGTTGAGCGTTCAAAACAGTGCAACAATCAGTTAAATGTCAACAGCGGTAAAATTGGAGTTCTAAACAACTCACAAAAGTGGTTCCAAATTTGCATACTTTGATGCTAGACCAGAGTTTGTTTATCTTTGCATTTCTACTTGGATAGCATGGATACTTGGATACAAATTTTAGAGAAGATGTTTTTTTTTTTTATCAAATATGTTATAAAACATGCTTTAGCTTAAATCGGGGGGGGGGGGGGCCACAAATGTTCCATTAAAACTATCAACAAAACACATTTTTCAATAAAATTTGCTATTATTTAAAAATTAGGTGTTGCTATGGCAATACTATAATACCAGATACCACCTCATTCATAAGTACTGGAAAAAACCGAGTACCAGGGTACTAACCTCGGTACCGGCACCGGTTGAAAAATTTCTGGCACTGCCCAATACTACTGCTAGTCTTCAAAAACGTGTAAAGTAATTTTATCTCCTATTGTTACTGAAAACAAAATCCCTCTTCTAAATGAGCAGGCACCTGCATACCCAAAAATTATGCAGTTTGCCACCCCAGAACTAGTACACCAACTTGAAATTCAGTGGAAACCATTCCTAACAACAACATAGGAAGAGGGCAACACCTCCAACAGCTAGTACGGCCTTATAGGAGACAAGTCCCACTGAGAGAAAAACGCCTAATTCAAATTTTGTTTTTTCCGTTGACGTTTGTTATTGCTGTTGTGAACAGAACTCTGGGATTGGCCTGAAGAAGGTGGCAGAAAATTGGCTACCGAAAGTTCGCCTGTTATAGACTGTTACCTTTTTGGTTTAGCGTGTTATTTCTGTGAGTATTTTCCCTAAAACCAAAGTAAAACGGCAGTGATGTCGATCTATAAGATGGTCTTTGTTGCTTATTTGTTCCTAAAAGTCTTTTTAAAAATCCCCTTCCATGGTTTGAACATGGAAATAGCAAATAAATTCATAAATACTGAGTCGTTCATCGATTTTTAACGTGTGATCCGTTGGACCACACTTGGCCATTTACGGACTGAAAAAGAATTTGGCAATCTTAACTCTTTTGGGTCCTCCTTGCTTCAAAACCATGTCTAAAATGTCCGACGAACGATTTATCGTTTCCTCAGTTCAAAGCCCCGTGCAAAAAAAAATATTCTAATTGCGTACAACAGAGTTGTAATTCCGATTAAATTAGGTAACATATATTTTTGGTTTATTTAATTCAATATCATCTTTTAATTGGTGTATTTGTTGGTATTGGTAGTGTCGTGAAAATTGACGTTAAAATGGCTTTTGTGTACCGAAAATAGCCCTTGGTTCAGGCTGTCGTTAACTCCTCTACAACGCAATGCACGGCCACCATCTTGGTCTCTTTAAAATGCAGGGAATCACCATTTCAATGCCTGCTTTGAATTACGTCATCAGCTTCGACATCGTTCCCATTACTCCTCGAATAAACTCCTCCGTTTCAACGACCATTTTGAACCTCCTTCACTGTAGCGAGCTACTATTGGTTCATTCGTTGCATGTGACCACCTATCACTATGGGGGCCCAGTCTCAAGTGAGGTTACACAAAGCGAGTCAAGGTCACAGCCACTGGCGTTATAACGTCCGCGTCTTGCGGACAGCCAGCTAGGAGTGCGATGGCGGCCAAAAACTGATCGCTTTCACGATCGTAAATACTGAGGAAATAAAACAACTTTAACTGCTCGTACGGTATTAAAAACATAAAAAAAAGGAGAAACAAGATTTCTGATTTATTGGCCAGATTTTTTTTTTTAATTATGAAAACATAATACGATGGTTTCTAGTATTTTTTTGTACAATATTTTACAATGTAATTATTACGTGTTCAATTTTTTTAACCCGGAGACCGCATAGTTATTTTACTACGATTTATTTTACTGAGGAATGCAACAAGTTTACGGTTGCCATGTTTTGGCTGTAGACCCGAAAACTGGCTTTGGACCCGAAAGGGTTAAAAAAGTTTTGTTGGTGGTAGTTCTGATGAAGGTGATAGGTTTTCACAAAAATGTAACGTACGAACAATTTGTGTGTTCTGTCATGGTAACAGTGCCGGAGCAAGGCGTTAGAGCGCCCGGGGCCAGTAGCTCAATGAGCGCCCGCTTTATCGCTATTATACACCAGATTGCACCTACCACCCACACGCCTCTTCCCAAATCTACCCAAAAATGATCCTATCATAGATAATGCCAACATATTGAAAGCAAACGAATCTGACATCATTTGCAGGATTATGCTGCAATTATGTTTAGTGTATGATACAGGTGCCCTATGACTGACAAGAAAACTACAATTTATACATAATATTTAATTTTCGACTCGGAAATTCGGTTTGCTCACAATAAAAATGTTGCAATATTAAATAAGCTGGCAGCTGCCACGAATTGTGGCCGTCATACAGCCGCCATATTGGATGATTTTCCAACATGGTGGCTGTATGAAGTCCACGGTTTGTGGCAACTCCCACTTTTTTTTTAAACATTTTTATTGCGAACAAGTCCCAAATGCCAGGCCGAAAATTAAGTGTTTGTTTTCTTGCCAATCAGAGGGTATCTCTTGTCATAAACGACTGCTGCAACTCACTTCAAGACCGTGTATTTAGGCTTGGCTTCGTCAAAAGAGCCTTTAGCAAAGTTCAACTTTTTTTGTCAATTTTTTTTTGTTGGAGGGGGTAGCATTTTCAGCGCATTTTCCCCTATCGGCGCCCGGGGTGGCCGCCCCCTTCGCCCCCCTCTTACTCCGCCACTGCATGGTAAACGTGTATTTTTTTTTTTGAAGACGTTTAAGAGAGGGCAACCCTATTTAAAAAGCTGTAGTTTTCACGCATTGAATACTCAAAACGGAAAAAAAAACGTATGGACATGCAGAGTTACTCATTTGTAAACTATAAATAATGTATACTAAGCCACCGTTACACGCTTATGTTTCGTCAGAGTGGTATGAGCCTCGTTCGAACTGGTATCCCACTCCATACCGAGCTCACTGACATAGCGCCTTTATCGATATGCCCACGTCGTCACTTAACCAGCGGAGGAATGGGCATATTGATAAAAGGTGCCATCAGCGAGCGGAGGACTGACTACAATGCCAGTTCGTATTTTTGTCATGCTACTCTGACGAAATGTAAGTGCATAAAGGAGACTTACTGTACTACTTCTAGTGTACGATTTTTGCTGTTTGGCTCATTTTGCTTGTTACATAGTTTACAGCAATTTGTGTATATTTATGTGAATGTTTGGTTTTTAAAGATGCGTGTGGGTGTCTTAATCATTGCAGGTCAAATTTTGTTTTGTTGATCTTGATACCATTACTATAATTCATATTTTTGCTAAATTTTGACTAATTTTGCCATTCACATATACCATTTTAACTATAAGCTCAAACTATTATTGCTCAAAGCAAGCTTTTCATTAGTTTAAATTTCAGGCTTAATCACTGAGAAGGAAGCTATTTGGGAAATATTAAAAAAAAACATTACATAAGAATGATATACTAATGGCATAGCCTAATAAAAGCTGAGCTGAATATACTTTTTTTTACTATTTCATAAGCTGTTCAAGCTTTAAAATCTTTATATTTCAAGGAAGCGTGGTCTGTTGAATAAAACCGTATTTGGAGAATCAAGATCCTCAGCCAAATGTAAGGGTTTGGGTTATGTAACAACTAAGGCTGTACCGATCAGCATTTTTTCTGCTGAACAGATTCCGATCCGATCAGCCACAAATTGATTGGTGTACCAATCCGATTTAACCGAACCGATCGCTACCGATTTTTTTTATGGCGTTCACAAACTTGTAAGCAAACAAATTTGTTAGCTAATGCAAACATTGGAATACATTTTTTTTTACCCTAATAAAAGTAAATATTTTCCGTTATTAACCTTAGCCTACACAATGTAAAACATGTAGGCCTAGCCTAAATTAAAACAAAAGGTAACGAAACATGTGGTGAAACAAAATTTATTTATTGTCACGGGCCTGACAAAAGTTGAAAATCTGTAGGTTTTTGTTCGCCGAACCTATTTTTGCCAATCAGCAGAAAATCTGCCAAAATCCATTTGGCAAAATCTGTTCGGAAAAATCTGTTCGGTACAGCCTTAGTAACAACGTTCATGGATGAATTTTTATTTTAATTCATTTATATTTCTGTTTTTATAGATAAGTGAGAGCAAGCCTAAAAGTTGGAAAGCAGTTTATGCCCAGGATGATAGTGCACTTCTTCAAAATGAAGTTACGTATCACATTAATGACGAAGCACAGACGGAAGTCAAAAAGGAAGAGAGTGTGGAAGGTAAAATTCCGATGCCCTCTCCCGTGTGGTGGGTAGGGGATGCCTGACTGCCTTTTACAGGGTTCAGACAATACTTGGAAAACCTGGAAAAAATTAAATTAAAGCCAAAATTTCAGGAAAAGCAAGAATTTTTTTGAAAATCGGGGAAAAGACAGGGAAATTTGAAAAAAAATTCCTTTGTGTCTGATCTGTAAGTTCCATTGAATTAGCAGATCAGAAATAAAATCCTAGGCTAGTAGCAAATATTTTAATTTGAGCTTTAATATGTTCAAGTATTGAAGATTATCAATAAACCAAATCTTTGGCTAGCACCAATATCTGTGATGAAAATATGATTAGTCTCTAAACAGCTATTTCTTACTACCTGCAAATACTTACTTCAGTAATTATGCTTAAAATCATCATTTTACGCTATCACTGCTCATTTATCAACTAAAAAACTCCCTTTTTTAGCTTGTATCCAAACTTTCTCTCCTCTCCCGCCAGGGGCGCTGCTACTCCTAACTAGGAGGCCGCCATCTTGTTTGTTCCCCTCATCACATTTTGAGCACGTTGTTGGGGAAGGACGTGTTTGGCATCGCTGCCTTTGTTTTCGAGTTTGGAAGCAGAGTTATCAACTTTTCTTGGCAGCGAAATGACCACGGTAGAAAAATCTAAGACATTCTGCATACGTGGAAGAAGTCGGACCAGAAGGCGGATCAAAGGGCCAGAACAGCGGCGGCAGTTTCGGTTGATGAAGGAGCAGCAGCCGTTTGTCAACAAAGATGGCGTCGACCAACGGAAACGACTTTGCTGAGATTCACGAAACTGTGGTGGTGTCGGATGATGCGAAGTTGATTGTTTGTGCAGTGGGACAGCCAACGATGCAGACCACAGCCAACGTAATTTTTGATGCGAAAGCAACTCGTCTGGCGCAACGAATTACGGACAAGGTGGATTCGGCAGTGTCGGGAATGGAAAAGAAGTTCGGCGTCCTTATGGCAGATATGCTCCACATGTTGCAACCTTTCTTGCCCAAATTAGGGGCCGATGTCTCTGTTGTGACGGACATCGAGTCTTCATCAGTTATGCAGTCGCCACGGCGACAGGGGTCGCCACGTGTCGTTAATGATGTTGTTAAGTCCGAGTCTAGATCCAAGCTCCCGCTCCCGCTCCCGGGAATAGCGGTTCGTATGAGGACTCCAGTGGAAA
>JAHWFP010070723.1:72342-84625 GCA_023313725.1 Lithobius niger
CCCCCCCCCCCTCCCCCCCGGTTCACCGTCAGGTGGGGGGAAGGATTGCCAGGCATCTTGGACATTGGAAGAGGATTGCGTCGGACCCCTTCGTAATCCAAACTCTGGGGGAGGGATACACACCGCCATTCGTCACCAGGCTTGTAACTACAGACTGCCCGCCAGACTGGCTGGTAAGACGTCCCGATATCCCAGAACTTATCAAGGAAGTCAAATTGCTGGTTGTGAAGGGGGCAGTAGAAGAAGCACCTCCCGGTCCAGGTTTTGGAGTCCAGCAAGGGTGATTCCGAAGCAGGGAGAAGGATCAGTGTTGGTTTCAATCTTCGGAAACTCAATCAACACCTCGCAAAGGAACATTCCAGATGGAGTCGATCGAATCAATTTGAGACTCACTCCAGCACGAAGAGTATACCATTTCTATCGACCCGGAGGATAGAACCTGTGCTAAACCTGTGATTGCATACCTGCACCTACATCACATCAAAGCTCACGCTTATTTGGACGATTGTCTGGTTCGAAACAAGGACTGTTTTCTTCTGACCCAGCAGTCGGAAATGTGCAGCTCCCTGTTTTCACATTTAGGTCTTGGTATAAACCTCAAGAAGTCCAGACCAGTTCCAAGCACTTGTTTTGTGTTCCTGGGTGCAGAGTGCAACACTAAAAATGTTGGTAAAACCAACACTGGAGAGGTTCGTCAAGACGAGAACGTCGGTGAAGACATTCGTCAGAAGGACCAAGGTAACGGCGAAGGATTTGGCATCGCTCATTGGACTCTTGGACTCCAATGCCAGACTTGTACCCTTAAGCCACTGGCGAGTGAAACCGATTCACTGGTTTCGGAAGACAGCATGGCAGCCGCGGAACAGTTGGATGGACATCATTCCGCTACGAAACCTCCCGAGACAGAGCTTGTCGTGGTGGACGGCGAAGGTAAACCTTCAAGTTGGAGTGCCCATTCACGAGCCCGTTCCGGAGTTGCTCCTGTTTTCAGACGCCTCCCTGTCAGGTTGGGGTGCTCACCTCGCCGGGGAAACTGCATCAGGCATTTGGAGCGAAGAGGAGAAGGTCCTGCATGTCAACGTCCTGGAACTCAGAGCAGTTTGGAGAGCCCTCCTTGCCTGGAAGCTAAGGCTGAGGGGTCAGGCAGTGGGCATCATGTGCGACAATGCCACGGCTGTTGCGTATGTGAAGAAAGGTGGAGGCGCACATTCGAAGTCTCTTATGGAAGAAGCCTCCATCCTGTTCGAGATCTGCATGCGGTACGAAATCTCGCTGGTTCCTCGCCACATAGCAGGAAGTCTCAACGTGTGGGCGGACGAGTTGACGGAACGGAATGGACTACGGAATGGATGTTGGACCCTCAGGGTTGCGAAGCCCTGTTTTGTCAGTGGGGAACCCCGTCGGTGGATCTGTTTGCAACCCACTACAACACTCGGCTCCCATGTTTTGTGTCCCCGTTCCCGGATGCGGGGGCCTGGGCAACGTACGCGCTGTCAATCAGCTGGGGGGGTCAGATTACGTGCCTTTTCCCGCCGTTCAAACTTCTGTTGAAAGTGATCAACAAGTTGAGAGTGGCTAACAGGAAATTCATCCTAGTAGCCCCCTGGTGGCCAGCGCCACCATGGTTCCCAGAGTTGATGGAGCTTTAAAAGACGGATCCAATCCATTGTTAATCACAGAGAACTTCTTATCCCAGCATCGGGGGAGGACCCTGCACCAAAAACCCTTCCACGCTGAATCTTCAAGGTTGGAAACTCTAAGGAAGAATTTGGTAAGGGAGGGATTTAAGGAGGAAGTGGCATCCAGGATTACGAAGTGTTTGAGGGAGTCCTCGCAACGTAACTACAATGCCAAAAGGGGAAAAGTGGTTCGAGTGGGGGTAAAGTCAGACTGCAACCCATGCAACCCGGACCTACGTATGCTGACAACTTTCTTTGTAGAGCTTTTTGTCAAAGGTTGTCCCCAAGTGCTTTCAAGGGCTTTCGTTCGGCCATTAACTCGGTGTTGACATGCGTTGGGGATCCAAAGTCTGTTTTCCAGTGGGGTGGTTTCCAAACAGATGACGGCCTTTGAAAATGGGAGACCAAGACAAACGAAATTGTTCCCCAAATGGAATCTGCCTTTGGTGCTGCAAAGCCCATTAGACTTCTAGCTGGGCGCCCCGTTTGAGCCAGCTAGAAATGCGTCCATTCTATCTCTATCCCAGAAGACAGTATTCCTAGTCGCTTTAACCTCGGCAGCACGCCAAAGTGAGTTGGCAGCCTTCACCAGGGATGAGGGTCATATTCGTTTTTCCAAAGACTGGTCGGAGGTATTTTTGACGTTTTCGGTCCATTTCAGAGCAAAAAATTTGCAAACCGGGAACGACATCAAAGCCTGTTCGAATTAAGGCTCTAAAAGAGTGTGGACAAACAGTAAACCAGGAACATTTACAGTGTCCGATTAGAGCTTTGCGGTTCTACCTATCCAAAACAGAAAATAAAGAAGGAGGACTGCAGGTTCATAACAAGCCTACTCCACTGTTTTCTGATGTGGACTCAAACAGTGGTGAGTTTATGGATAAGGGAGTGTCACCCTTCAATTTGGGGAAATGGATCTGTGCCGTGATTAAAAGAGCATTCTTGAACTGACAGGATCACGAAGATCTCCCCGCCATAGTTAGAGCACATGAGTTTCGGGCATTAGCCGCATCATGGGAGTATGGTTGTGGCACACCTTTGGATGAGGTGGTAACAGCGTGCTCATGGAATAGCAGTACCACCTTCATCAAACACTACCTTCGGGAAACTTGTGGACTCAGAGGAGAGAACGTGGTGAGTAGGGTGGGTCGAAAAAATAAAAAGTATGAGAACAGAATAGGGGTAGTGGAGAAAACTTGTACTACCACTTGACTAATAAGTGGGAAAAATTTCATTGTTGTGAGTTAATATCTTCTACTCCGGCAAGGGGCCTAATTTTACGAAAATAAATAAAAAATACTTTAAAAAGTGGAACATTTATATAAAAAAAAATATTTCTTGGAATTGATCGGGGTAGTGCAGAAATGTAACGACTCCCTTCACTATTTACGTTGAAAAAGTTTCTTTTTTGTGTGTTGATATTTACTGTTCCGGCAAAAGGCTTAAATTTCCATAAATTTGGTCAAAAATAAACACATGAGTGTTATGGACTTGGTTTCAAAGCAAGCAGCAGCATTGCCATATCCAACCTCCTTCCCCCCTCCCCCCACCATCTTTCACCATAGGAGGAGGCCAGGAGACATGTTTCAACTTGATTGCTTACATGTCTCAACTTGTTTGGTGCTGTACTGCTCATCTCATGCTGCTTGCACGTGGTGCTGTTGGATACTGCTATCAGTCAGTGGCATTATTCCTAATCATTGTGACAAATGGCGAAAGTCTCAAAGTTTTCTTTAAGGCAAACTTCTGAATGTGCAATTTTTGGACACTCACAAGATTTTGGACGTATGTTGCCAACATATGAGGATGTGATTAGGTGCTGTTTGCATGAAAGGTGGTGTATTGGTTCCAAGAGTGGTGGTAATAAGGAGCCCAGCTTCACTGCCATTGCAGAACTTGTTGCAGAAAAGATTCAACGTTTATACGAAAACTCTTCCATTCCAACCGTTTCACGCAAGCGTGTAATTGACATGATACACACCTATCACAAAAAATACGTGGCCATAAAAGACATATATAAACGAGTTGAAAAAAGTGAGAAAACCAGAGCTAAGGTTGAGAACTTTAAGAAGGATGCCCGTACTACCCTCTTTGATATATCGGCTTGCAAGTGCCTTAATTTCGACAACTGTATTTGTTCCAAAGTGTTAAAGGTTCCCGTCAAAGAACAACAGTTTCTAACTGATCAGAGAACTGACCGCCTTATGTGCATTGGTTCAATTGATATAGAAGAAACAAAGAAGCTTCGAAAACGAGCCCACAGAAGAGTGAAGGATTCTCTCCAGTGCAAAGCCCTCAAAGGTAATGTTGAGACTTTATCCACTTTGTGTGAATCTGAAAGCTATCCACGATCATCTGCAGATAGTGATACTGTGATGGACACAGACAGTACAGATATAAATGACGATGAAAATGACGAAAAGAATGATCAATCATTCAACCCATGTTGCAAACCACAGGCAACCACTCCACCTCCATCTACCTCTCTTCAAATGAGAGTAAAACTAACAAACACAGCTTTAGTGAGTCAAAGATATGGGCTGTCAAACAGAGCTACAGCTGCCATTGCTACTAGTGTTATGATTGATGTAGGCTTGATTTCTGAGTCCGATACTTCTCTTATTACAGATAAAAGCAAAATAGCCAGGGAAAAATCAAGACTGAACACAGAGCTAAAAACAACTTCCATGAACGATGGTCCTTTAATAGGAATTTATTTTGATGGCCGCCATGATAAAACATTTATAAATGAGCAACAGGGCAACAAATTCTATAGAAAAACAATAGTAGAAGACCACTACTCACTGGTAAGAGAGCCCGGATCCCAGTATGTTGGGCACATTACGCCTAATTCAGGTTCCAGTTTTGATATTTCGGAGAGCATATACAATTATGTGGTAGCTGAAGCGCCTGGAGGCTTGGACGACTTACTTGTGCTCGGATCTGATGGTACGGTTGTCAACACTGGCGTAAATAATGGTGTCATTCGCCGAATCGAGTTAAAGATAGGGAGACCTCTTCAATGGGTAATTTGCCTTCTACATTTTAACGAACTTCCTCTTCGACATCTCTTCGAGTTCATTGATGGCCCAACATCTGGCCCTACTTCCTACACTGGTGTAATTGGGAAACAATTACCAGGATGTGAAAAGCTTACTGTGGTTCGTTTTAAGGCAATAGATTGTGAATTGCCATCAGTCGACCCAACTACCTTAAGCAAGGATCAACAATATTTGCTACAAATTTCCCTTGCTGTGAAATCTGGTGTATGCTCTACAGACCTTGCTATCTGCAATCCAGGTTTGCTGAACATGTCTCGCTGGCTGACCACTGCAAACAGGGTCTTGAGAGTCTATGTTTCTACCAAAAAAACCTACAGCTGGCTTGAAAACCTTAGTAGAATTTATCCTAAAGGTTTATACTCCATCCTGGTTTAGAATTAAGTGCCAACACTCCATAAAGGATGGAACAAGGCACCTGTGGGAATTTATTAGGTCCTCTAGATACCTGCCCCAGAAGTACCTTGATGTTATTGACCCAGTGATAGCTCGAAATGCTTTCTTTGCCTCGCCAGAAAATATTCTTTTGAGTATGTTGACAGACGAGAGGGCACATATCAGAGAGCTCGGAATGCGTAGGATTTTGAAAGCCAGGGAATGCATTACAGCAGAAAATTCTGTTGTTCGCAGCTTTACCATCCCACAGATTAACTTCCATGCAAAAGATTTCGTGGATCTCATCGATTGGTATAGGTGTAAAGTGTACTCTCCACCAGTCCTCAGTGGCGTTCAATCTGAAGATATCCGAAAACTATTGACTGAAGGAATTGAAAGTGACAGTGGCAAATGGCTTATTCACTGATTTCCCTTGCCATACTCAAGCTGTTGAGCGCACAGTGAAGCTGGTGACCGAAGCGTCAACCCAAGTATGTGGTGCACAGAACAGGGATGGGTTCATTCGTGCGACTTTAAAATCAAGAAGTGTATTGCCTGTATTTGATCATAAGGCTGATTATAAATTTTAGTAGATGTTACACAGAAGCAAATTATTTGTTGATTCTGTGCAGAACAATAGTGTAAGATTCCTAATTAGCAAAATAAAAGATGTTTTAAAATATACTGTGATTTGCCGTTTTTACCAAGTTTATTAAAATTCACTCCTTTTGCCGGAACGGAAGATATTAAAACACAAATACGAAACTTTCTCGCAGTAAATAGTGATTCAAGTTGTTACATTTTAAAACTACAATGATCCAGTACAAGTTTCATTTTTTTTTATAATACTCCCAAGTATTTAGCATTGTTTAGTCATTTTCCAAAATTTGGGCCCCCTTGCCGGAGCAGAAGATATCAACTCACGACAATGAAATTTTTCACAGTGATTAGTCATATGGTAGCACAAGTTTTCCAAACTACCCCTTTTCCATTCTCATACTTTTGATTTTTTCAACCCACCCTAGTGGTGAGGGGTCATGCTCTAATGACGTTCCACCGGATGGGGTCACCCTTAGTGTAGACTGGGGACACCCGGACGGAGACACACACTGGTGAATGAACTATAGTGCTAACTCAGACTGAGGGAGTCACCTCGAGTGTAGACTAGGGACACCCAGTCAACTAAGCACGCCAGTGAAGTAACTGGAAGAGGAGACGAGACCAACTGTGTAGAAGTGGTAAGTTGACTTTTTCCATGTTAAAACAGTAGTAGGCATGCTCTCCCGGGTTCAGTGAGGTTTTTCCCCACCGCCTGAATGACAAATTCAGCATAATTACTGAAGTAAGTATTTGCAGGTAGTAAGAAACGATAATTTAAAAGGTAAAATTAGTTTTTACTAACCTAAATACTTACTTCAGTAAGAACCCGCCCGCCTCCCCGCATTCACTGAAAGGAGAGTTCAAAATGTGATAAGGGGAACAAACAAGATGGCGGCCTCCTAGTTAGGAGTAGCAGCGCCCCTGGCGGGAGAGGAGAGAAAGTTTGGATACAAGCTAAAAAAAGGGAGTTTTTTAGTTGATAAATGAGCAGTGATAGCGTAAAATGATGATTTTAAGCATAATTACTGAAGTAAGTATTTAGGTTAGTAAAAACTAATTTTACCTTTTAAAATTATCGTTTTCATACAAATGTTAACCGCTTGGAGACCAGCATCCAAACACAACCCTGCACATGCCGAACCAGCAGCTCTTGACCGCTAACAGACTACAATGCAAACTGCTACGAACGCATGTTCGTACCTGGTTTAGCTTTCTACCACTTCTACTACAAACGAATGTTCTTACCTGGTTGTGAAGGGGTTAGTAAACACATTAGCTACTGCCCGTTCTCCAAGCTAAACATCTTGTAAACACCTGGAAATTGCCATTGGATGCACCTGGAAAACCTGGAAATGTCAGGGAAATTGAGAACTGAAAAAAATTGTCTGAACCCTGTTTTTTGTCGTTTTTCTTTTTTTCCTTTTTGGTTTCTCTGTTGCAGTCTGTAGTACGAGTGTTAGTATTTTGCTTCGTGTTTCATGTACACACTGTATGTTTTCCGTGTTAATATAGACAAGAAATTATCAATTTCGAAGATCTTTCTATTTTTGAAACAAAATCACTGTTGGTTGGTGAACTTACAAGCCACGAAGTATTTGAAGCTATGTGGTTAATTGTAGGGATCGACCGAGTCCGGATATATCCGGATCCGGCGCCGGATAATGCGGTATCCGGCAAGATCCGGATCCGTCCATTATATTGAGCCAGATACCGGTTGCAACACAACCAAAACTTGTCGCCTTAAACATGTTGCATGCCTCGGTAAAATAACTAAGCGATCTACGGGTATAAAAAATTGCAGATGTAATAATTACAGTGTAAATTAGTGCACAAAAATATGCTTGGGATAATCGTATTAGGTTTTCATAACTAAAAAAAAAAAGTTGAAGTTCGACTACGTAAATGCGCTTACGAAAATATTCATCTTCCGTTGCAGTACATGGGATACCTTGAAACGATGGTCCTCTGGTTATTCCTCCATTACAGCGTTGTTTACGGCTTCCGAAATCCTTTTTTTTAAAGTTTTTATTACCGTAGAAGTAGTTTAAAGTTGTTTTATTCCTAATTTATATTCACTATCGGTGATAGCGATCAGTTTACGGCCGTCATCGCGCTCCTACTCCCTACCGGCTGTCCGCCAATAGACGCGCACGTGCTAGCTTCAATGGCTCTGACCTTGTCTCGCTTCGCGTGACGCCACTTGCGACTGGCCCCCGTCGCGATAGTGATCACGTGCTATACACGTGCAAATTGGGGAATCCCAGCTTTCCAACACGACCAAGATGGCGGCCGTTTTTGCGTTTTTGAGTTACAACAGCTTGAACCAAGGTCTAGTTTTAACAAACAAAAGCAATTTCATGTCAATTTTGACGATATGGCCAACAAAAACATCAATTAAGATAATTAAAAGATGATATTAAATTAAATGAATCCAAAATAGGCGTGCCAGAGTACCTAATTCAGTCGGAATTACACCTCCATTGTATGCAATGGCGATTTTTCTTTGCAAACGGCGCTTTGAATCGAGAGTGTGTCGGGAGTTTAGAAACGGTTTTGAAGTGACGATAAATCGTGGTTTGGACGCCAAGGGGATTCGAAAAGTAAGACGGTTTAATGACGACATCAAAAACTAGCAAGAAATAATAGCATGATAAACCAAAGATGACTTCCATGTTGCAATAGTCGAGACAGTTTTGTTCATAAAATGAAACAAAAATACAGCTTTTTTTATGTTGATTTCGTTCCTTTTTTTTTTTTTTTTGCTTTCGGTCTTTGTTATACTGTACGCAATACAAAACGGAACGAAAGCAATTTAAAGCAGTAAATAACAGACCTGTTGTGATTTTGATTTAGTTTTAATGCAACCAAAATTCAATAATTTTAATCTAAAATAAATAAGTGGACTACATAACTGGTTTCACAAATTTTTCAAAATTTTGCTAATTATTTTTCGAGATGAAGCAGTAGGCTAATCAATGAGAAATCCTTCAACTAGAAAAATGTTTTCTGACCGATTAACCTAATGAGTGCTTTGACTGTTTCAAAAAAAATTTGCAGAATTTAGCAACATTGCAAAAACAGTTCACTAGCCTACATGCAATTATACTATTATGGTACTCATAATAGCGTAGACTTCTACGTGTTTAATTAAGAAAATAATGTGAAACAAAGCGAAAATCAACACCATAGCTGCAACTTATAAGGGGGAAAAAATAAAATGCCTTTATTTAGTTTTTGTGTGTGAATTACCCGGTACCGGTCCGGATCCGGCACCTAGATCCAGAACCGACCCGGCACTGACATCAAATTATCCGGAACCGACCCGGATCCGGCAAAACGGTATCCGGTCGATCCCTAGTTAATTGTTACTTCAAAAGATTGCGGGACAATTCTCTGACTTCAAAAGTTCTTGTAACAGTTCACGTTGCAAAAAATTTCGGCAGACATATAGACTCAAGTTGGAATGTGTGTACAATGTCGTCTTGTCTTCATCAGCCGATTCTACACGATGTCAACTTTTTGCTTTTCTGCACCAGAACGTTCGTCACATTGTTTCAAATTTTGCCTTTGGACCACTGGTCTTTATGGATGCACTTGGGTTCAGCCAGGAGGGAGGAACTCCATTTGGTTCTCATTTGTCGTGGAGTTTCTGATGGAGTAGGTGGTTGAAGGGGTGGGATGGATGCTAACTGTTCAACAGTTTCATGCTCGGTTCCAACTCTCGAAAAGATATTCACCTAAGAGCATTAAGAGTCAAGCACCATTAAAAATCTGCTAAACAATGGAGTGAAGCTGATGACCATCCAGCCTCCATCCCACCTCTTTATCCGCTCCATCTGAAATGCAAGACAAACAGAACTCAAGATTGAGCTCCTCCCTCCTATCTAAACCCAAGCATGTTTGTAAAGCTCAGTGGTCCAACACCCAACCCTTGCCCGCAGTCACTAGTCGGCCAGTAGACCTTAAAAAGCACTCGCCATTTCAACATTTCTACTCGCCGCATGCCAAATACATCTTACACGATGCATGTGGTTTTCCAATTTACGCATTTCCGAAATTATACAATTTTCTTTAACCCCAGTATTAATGCAGAGAAGGTTGTTCCGTAGCCCTCATAAATCTGAGCATAAAGCCACAACCATTCGTCTGTAACTTGTACGGTTCCCGAGATATCGCTCTTTGCGTGTTATGCTCTATTGCTAGTCGCCATTTTGACGAGTAAGGCTAAATTCCAAAGCGTGGCGAGTGATAAACGTGTAGCTAAACGTGAGTGGCTTAACGTGGTGAGTGGTAAGCGAGTGGTGACCGACATTGGGGAGGGTTGCCAACACACGAAAGTTGAAACAACGCGACGAACGTTCTGCTGTAGAAAAAACGAGTTTGACTGCAAGTAGAATCGGCTAACGAAGACAGACGCAGTTGTAAACACATTCCAGCTTGAGTTTATGTGGATTGTCGAATTTGAAGTAACAATTTTTTTCCTGCAATCATGAATAATGTATTTGGTGTGATTGTAATATAGTTTCAGTCTCCACGTAGCTGGTTGACCAATGCTGCATGTTCACTGTAAGTCGATGATTGAAGTTTTTGCTTTGATTAGAAAACACTTAACTTTCAGATTTTTACAAGCAACGCTTACATTCAAAAAAGAAAATTTTCAATCGTATTTTGCCAATTTTCGATAGGCTGTTGACGAAAAGATGTGAAATTTCAGTCCTTCTATCTTCTTTACGCTCCCACAATAAGTGCTTCTTTCTGTTTACATCGTTGTTTTGTTTTTACTATCTTCATTAGCAGATGGCCATGTAGGTTTGTACCGTAGCCTACTGTGTTCATTGGGGGACTCGCTCGTGTTTTCTTTGTGCCATTTTCGCGTGAGATGTTTGCCCAATTCTTGACTAATAAGGCTGTGCCGGTGCCACTTCCCCCGATACCAGTTCGATACCGGTGCCCGTTTACCCGATTCCGATGCCAGTACTTCTGGTTATGTGCAGATACTGTGTCGATGCCTATTACATGCCGGTGCCAAAGCCAATGTCAAACGATAACTTAAGTCAACACAGTGTTGATACCTTAATAATTTAATGGTGTAACATAAGTAACACTTTTACAATGGAATTGTTTAGGGTTGTAAAATTACGATTAATTGGCTAAACGTTTACCGTAAGGTTAAAAAAAAAGCGATTAACAATTAATCCCCGTGTCCCAAATAATATTTTTTTTTTAAGTTTAATTCTTTCGAGTCTACTCCATTTTTATCAAAAGCGTTATTTTAACAAAAGCGATGTAAAACTCGCTACGTGTGATGTCACTCGAGGCTGTGAGGTTAAAAGTATCGTTCCACGAAAGAACCAGTCGGAGGTCTCAATACTAAAGGAGTTTCAAAACACACATCGAAAACGGAACAGATTATGCGAGGAATAAAGACAGTGAAGTTGGAGACTTCATTCATTGCAGACAAGGAAACTGGGAACCCCAGCTTTCGAACGCTACCAAGAAAGCAGCAATTTTTACTGATACTTGGGTTTCATATATTAAATTTTGTTGTCTCGGTTTATAAATTGACGCAGCTTGGAAAACAACGATAACAGTGTGAAACATAATTAACGCCACAAATACAAATCTCCTCTTCCTAGTTTTAGAGTAAATCAGACATCTGGAAGGTCAAAGCGATATTGAGTATGGGTTTGCTATGTGTGTTCAGAATGATTTCAGAAATTATTTTCAAAAATAAAATTGACCAATATTATAATTAAGGCTGCACCAATAACAACTTTACCAATCAGATACCAATATCGAACCCGATATCCAAAATTGTATCCCGAATTTATCATCAAAGGTGTAGTTTTCTGCAAACGACCAATAATTATTACACTTTATTGCTCAACGAGAGCATGTAAATATTTTTGTGTTAAGTAAATACTTTATACTTATAGGCATAGTGACTTAGTGGCTTAGTGACATAGTGGCATAGTGACATAGTGACTTAGTTGCAAGCTAATTTTTAGTAGCGTTGGGAACAATATGCCATATTATTAATGTACGAAAATGCCGATTCTGGAAAAACAAGTCGATTCCGTTACTTTTTCCGGTACTTGTTTACCCGTTGCTGGTCCGATACCAGTACCAGTGGTACCTGCAAATGGTCCCGGTACCAGTATTGGTATCTGCACAGCCTTACTAGTGAGATGTCGGATTCCTGGATTAGATGGGCCTTGTAAGTTAATTGAGGCTTGCCAGAATTAATTTTGTGCTGGATAGCAAGTGATTCTAGGCTTCTTAGGTGTCGATCACTCCTATAATTCTATGGACACTGGCCACACGATTAATGGAGTAAAACAAAACTTTTAACATCGAATTCTAAGAGTGATCGACTCGTAAGAAGCCTCGAATCACTTGCTACCCAGCACGAAATTAATTCTGACAAGCCTTTAATGAACCTACAAGGCCCATCCAATCCAGGAATTTGACATTCAGGAATTCGATATCTCATTAGCCAAGAATTGGGCAAGCGTCTTAGGCGAAAATGGCACAAA
This sequence comes from Lithobius niger, assembly GCA_023313725.1. Taxonomy (NCBI): domain Eukaryota; kingdom Metazoa; phylum Arthropoda; class Chilopoda; order Lithobiomorpha; family Lithobiidae; genus Lithobius; species Lithobius niger. The sequence continues at coordinate 84,592 of JAHWFP010070723.1, forward strand.
GAAATCACGAGTTAGTCCTACTGTGGGGGGGGGG